>PVLC010025073.1:0-24033 GCA_004027655.1 Graphiurus murinus
GGAAGACAACAATCAAATAGTGACATGGTTGTTCCTTTGCCCTGCTTAAAAACAACAGCATCCGTTCCTTTTACTTCTTTATTCTTTGTTGGCAGATCACCTGGGTTCAGAATAAGCTTTAACCATTGAGACATAGACCGAATGGTAATAAATGGGATGCTGATCCTAAAATAAAATTGTAAATTGAGTTTGGAGTTTGATGTAAAAGCCTGAGAGACACAGGTTTGTTGCTCATTTAGATTACAAATGCCACCAAAAATAGAAACCAAAAAGGTTAGGTAATTTCTAAATTAAACACTCTTTCTTAGAATAATTACCATGTTACAGCATCTGTGTACTTTGGTAGAATTTAAATAACACTTTATTGCTCAGAATAATGTTCTATTCTTGTCACCAAATAATACTTGACGTCCTTGCTCTTACACTCCCTAACTACAGGAAGGGTGTTGCCCTGCACTACTGGCACACCCTCGACAGTGAATCTGAGTTTTGCTGGAACTTTTCATATAATAAAATAAAAAAATCCCTTTCTCTACTCCCTATTCAGTCATTGGCATGAGACTTGAGCTTTATTATTTTGTTCCAAATCTTAATTAAATGAGTCAGGGTTGTGGCAGTCACCATGAAGGACAGACATCAGTAGCTTGGAGAAGATTATGTGATCCTGCTTTCCATATGAAGCTTGCTTTGCAAAGGGTAGGTCCATCAGTCATAATTTGAAAGGCGAGTTACAAACCCTCTGTCCAAGCCTTTACCAGTGATCATTGCAGCAAGTGGACCCAGAACGCTTTTTTTGAGCAAATATATCTGGTCATTCTGTGCATTTCCATTTTGATAGCTTAGCCAGTAGAAGAAGGTTCCTGGGCTTAAATAATAGCTTTTCAGCATTTCATGTTTCTAAGAGTCTGAATTTAAAGAATGCTAATCTGACTTCTTTTATACCACAACACCTACAGAATCACATAGACTTTTGTCTAAAATGACATGAACTGGTTGTCACAGTCTGGGAGATCATTCCTCAGTGGGACACAGCATTGCCTTGATTCAAAGGCTGTACATGACATAAGTGAACGCTGGCTGTGTTTTGTGTACTTTCCCATTACTTTAATGTACTTAAATGTCAATTGCAGGGGTACGAGATATGAGTTGTATGACTAAATTCTCCTTAATGTTCCTTCATGATGACTACTGTTTTTCTTTCTGAGTTAAAAGAAACTCTTTTAACTGTGGTCACCATGCAGTGCATTGACACAGTATTACCTGTGGTCGCCAAGTGGTTCATTGAATCGTATATTTCAAAATTGTTAAGAGAATAGGGTTTTTAATATCCTCATCACAACTGATGGATTAGTTAGTTTGATTGAATCTTTTTTTTTTTTTTTTTTTTGCGGTACTAGGGATTGAACCCAGGGGCATTCTACCTCCGAGCTACACCCCCAGTCCTATTCTTTATTCTTTATTTTGAAACAGGGTCTCACTAAGTTGTGGAGGGCTTCACTAAGCAGCTGAGGCTGGCTGCGAACCCAGATCCTCTAGTCTCAGCCTTCCAAATGCTGGGATTACAAGGGTGCGTCACCACGCCTGGCTCTTGATTGAATCTTTCTACAGTGTATACATCAATCAAAATATCACATCGTACCTCATAAGTAAATAGAATTATTGTCAATGAAGAGCAAACTAATAACAAAAGAAAAAAATTAGTGTTATATATTCTAAAAATTAGTTATCAATAGGGAAAGATTGCTATTAATCACTTAATCTGTATTTTCTTCTACAGTAATAGAAACCCTGATTTTCCCAGTACTTGGGAGACAGAGACAGGAGGATCTCAGGTTCAAGGCTAACCTCAATAATTTAGCAAGGCCCTCCAACTTAGTGAGACCCTGTTTCAAAATAAAAATATAAAATAGAGCTGGGGGTATAGCTCAGCAGTAGAACACCCTTGAGTTCAATCTCCAGTACCACCAAAAATAAATAAACAAACAAATAAATAAATAATAAAGAAACCCTGGTTTTTGAGTTGGGCCTGTAGATGTCTAGGAAAAAGAAAGAGACTTATTTTCAAGTTTCCCTTGCAAAGGACTAAGAGGATTAAGAGAAAGAATTATAGGTTGAGTATCACTTATCCAAAATGCTTGGGGTCAAAAGTGTTTAGGATCTTGTATTTTTTTTTCAGATTTTTGGAATATTTGCATGTACATAATGGGCTATCTTGGGAACAGGACCCAAGTCTAAACACAGAATTCATTTATGGTTCATATACAGATAGATTGAAGGAATTTTATGTAATATTTCTAATAATTTGAGACAAGAATTAAAGCTTCATGGTATGGAATTTTCAACTTGTAGTGTCATTTCAATATTCAAAAAGTTTCTGATTTGGGAGCATTTTGGATCTTTGAAATTTTAAATTAGTGTTGCCTGGATTTGGCAGTTTGTGGGATTTTCCTTAAATGAAGTTGACGGTTACTTCTTGCCCCTTCTTTATCCCTTCCTCTCTCTGCTGTCTGTAATTGAGGACATGCTTGCAGGTGCTCTAGCTGCCATCCTGGACCAAGAAAAAAGGGCCACACTGCAGATGAGGGGGCAGAAATGCTACACCAGCTGAGCATAGTGGCACATGCCTGTAATCCCAGTACTTGGGAGGCTGAGGCAGGAGGATCTCAGGTTCATGGCCAACCTCAGCAACTTAGCAAGGCCCTCCACCACTTAATGAGAGCCTCTTTCAAAGTAGAAGATAAAATAGGGCTGGGGGTGTAGCTCCGAGGTAGAATGTCCCTGGGTTTAATCTCCAGTTACCCCCCAAAGCTATACCAGATTGTCTACTATTGTGGCTTCATGTGAAAGATGAACTATTTTGTTTAAATGACAATTCTTTAATGTCTGTATTTCTCAGAATGAAAAATATTCCTGAGCACATGACTGCAATCCTATTACTTGGAGGCTGAGACAGGAGGATCATAGGTTCAAGGACAGCCTTAGCAAATGTAGCAAGACTCTTAGCAACCTAGTGAAACCCTGTTTCAAAATAATAAAATAGGACTGGAGATGTAGCTTCTAGGTTCAATCCCAACTATCACAAAAAAGAAAAAGAAAAGAAAAATAATCTCGCTGTATACAATCACCTGTAATGGAAAATACCATTTAATCTGACATGAAGAAACGAACATACTATAGCAGACACCTGTTGGCTTATCTGCCCAACTCCTTATTCCAGAATTAGCTTACTCTCTACTACTGTTCATTAGTTATAGTGAGAATTTCCAAACTCTAGACCCCACTTTTGATGGAAGAATGATCCAAACCCTGGCTGGGCCAACCAAAATCTTTCCACAAGAATTTAATATAAGATGGGGGGAAAGAGATCCAGCTGAAAAGCCATAATGTTAAATATCTGAGTTATTGGCGTCTGTGTTTTTCTTTTGTGTGTTGGGAGAAGTGGGAAAAACCAGGTTGTGAGGAGAATAAGCAATGAACCAAAATCAAAAAGAGAAGCAGAGGTTTAGAGATGGAGGAGAGAGTAGATTCCTAACAGTCCCATAATCCTCCAGAGTTGGGTTGTCTGGAAACTCTTGCACTCTTAATTAAACATTCCATCATCATTTCTCATGCTGATGCTGTTTTGGACCCACCATTCCTGCAGGGGGTTGCAGATTAGTCTAAGTCTGTATGCCAGTCCTTGGGCAACTGTACTGAGCCAGTGATGGGCATGTATCCTAAACTGGCCCAATTTGATTGAAGGTTTATTTATTATTTATTATTTATTTATTTATTTATTTATTTATTTATTTATTTATTTATTTATTTATTTATTTATTTGGCGGTACTGGGGATTGAACTCAGGGGCATTCTACCTCCGAGCTATACCCTCAGCCCTATTTTTTATTCTTTATTTTGAAACCGAGTCTCACTAAGCTGCAGAGTGCCTCACTAGGTAGCTGAGGCTGGCCTCGAACCCGGATCCTCTGGTCTCAGCCTCCCGAATGCTGGGATTACAAGTGTGCGCCACCACTCCCGGCTCATGATTAAAGGTTTATATTCCTTGCCTAGGGGAGAAATTACCCTTTCATCTGCTAGATGTAAATGGGGAAGTCCTGATCACCATTGTCAGCTATCCTGCCACCTTGAGGGTGATCATCCCGGGACAGGGCAACACTGAAAATTGCAGCCAAGAAGAGTTCTAAAAACCTCTGCTGGCATTTTTCAGCCCGCCTCAGCACTTAACCAAACATGTTAGGTAATAAATGATCTATGATAGACGTCAGGGGCGTCCTTTACCTTCTTACCCCTCCCTCCCTTCCTTCCTTCCTTCCTTCCTTCCTTCCTTCCTTCCTTCCTTCCTTTCTTCCTTCCTTCCTTCCTTCCTTGTTTTCTGTACTGAGGATTGAACTCAAGGGTGTTCTAGATCTGAATTATACCCCCAGCCCTATTTTATTTTTATTTTGAAACAGGGTGTCACTAAGTTGCTTAGGGCTTTGCTAAATTGCTGAGGCTGGCTTCAAACCCACAATCCTCCTGTCTCAGCTTCCCAAGTACTGGAATTACAGGCATGTGTTACCTGGGTACCTCTCTCTCTCTCTCTCTCTCTCTCTCTCTCTCTCTCTCTCTCTCTCTCTCTCTCTCTTTCCCTCTCTTTCTCGAACTAGGGATGGAACCCAGGGCATTCTACCTCTGAGCTACACCCCCAGCTCTATTTTTATTCTTTATTTTGAAACAGGGTCTCACTAAGTTGCAGAGGCCCTCAGTAAGTAGCTGAGGCTGGCCATGAACCTGCGATCCTTCTGTCTCAGCCTTTGAAGTACTGGGATTACAAGCGTGCACCACCACGCCAGGCTTCCAGCTATCTTTTTCTTAAAATATCTAATGATAGCTATTTTTAGATTTCAGGCCTTTGTCTCAACTAGTCGAATCTGTAGTTGTAGCTCCAAAGCAGCCCTAGACAATATGTATATGAATGGATGTGACTGTGTTTCAGTAAAACAGGTGGCCAACCTACAGGCTGTCATTTGCCAAACCCTTTGTTATAAGTCAGTTTGAATCAGAGTTTTCTGTTACTTCTTGCCAAAACATCTACACATGATACATAGGTTCTCATCCATTTTGGGGGTGTAGCTGCATCTTGCTCCTGGAGTCTAGTGAAGAACTCTAGTGTCCAGAGCCAATGGCCAAAATATTTAATAAACATGTAGTAACTATATGGGGGTGAGTTGGCTAACTATCACTCTATTGTTATCCTTCCACCAAGTCCTCTTTGTTTATTTCTGTTATTTGTGAACAAAAGCACCCTCACCATCTTTTTAGATTTTCTTTTGGGGACACTCCTTTTAGAAGATTTCATTCTTTTTGTGTGTGTGTGTGTGTGTGTGTGTGTGTGTGTGTGTGAGATGCTGATCCTTTTTTAAAAATATCACTTATTTTTGCTTCTCTATGTCTTTAGTTCAGTATTTCAGTGCCAGGATTGTAATGCTGATCCTTTTAAAAATTGGATAGATAAAAACTTCCCCTGATAATGAGCTCTCTTTCAAATTCCTGTAGGCCTTATGATCAATAACATACAATCTAGCACTTGACACATGAGGTGTGACTATAATGTCTCAGAAAGATTTTAGCACACATGCCACAGCTCAGACATCCAATGTGTTTCTTGAAATGTAGTCGCAACTGGGAGTTCTATTCCAATAATGCTAACATTTCTCAAAGTGTCTTTGAAATTCTTCCAATATCTTCACTTTATTTTAACATCTGATATTGATGGAGATACAATCACGTTGTCACCAGGCGTGGCTTGGAATGGATTCCTGCCATTTGCTAAAATATATATACATATATATAGCTAATATATATATTTTACTAAATATATATATGTATATAATATGTCTTAATATTTGCAATTATCGAGTATCTTTTTTTCCTCTTTTCTCACATAATTATTAGGTAACTAGCTACACCAGTCACTCTTCCAGGTACTGGTGAGATTAAATCTCAATTATCATTGTGTTCACAATTTAATAGGTAAAGAATAAGTCAGTTATAAGTCTGTTATAATATAGCTGGGAGTGGTGGTGCATGCCTGTAATCCCAGCTACTTGGGAGGCTGAGGTAGGAGCATAGCAAGTGGGAGGCCAGCCTGGGTACCTTAATGAGACCCTGTCTTAAAATAAAGTAAAAAGGGCTGGGGATGTAAGTCAGTGGTGGAGTGCTTACTTAGTGTGCATGAGATCCTTGGTTCAATCTCCACATTGTGAAAAAAACAAAAACAAAAACAAAAACAAACTATAATAACCCAAATTTGTTCAGATTTTATCAGTCTGTGAGTACAAATGTGGTCCTCATATGAGATATAACCCAGATTTTGCAGGTCTCATTTATATATGTAGGGACATAGCTGTCTGCCAGGCTTTTCGCATGACTCCCACAGTGACCACTTATACTTTTCCATTTTAGCTCTCCCCTACTGATGGCTGCTGCTTTTAAGCCTCAACAGTGCCAGGAGTCTGGTACTTCTTAGTTTTCTTCCTTCCTGTACTGGGAGTTGAATGCAGGAGTGCTCTACCTCTGAGCTATATCCCAGTCCTATTTTATTTTTTATTTTGGAACAGGGTCTGGCTAAATTATCATATGCTGCCCTCTAATCTGCAATCATCCTGTCTTTGCCCCAGGTTCTGGGATTATAGGCATGTACCACTGTGCCAAATTTCTTTTATTTTTTCACTTTCAAAATTTTTATTTAGTGGAAGAGGAAAAAAATACTGCTTGTTACACCAGCTTAAAGCTTTTCACATTGTTTTAAAAATTTTTCTTTAACAAGAGAAAAATCTCTGTAGTAGGCAGCCTGACTGGTAGCCAATGTCTCTAGAACAACTCAGAGCTGAGAATTCATATTGTTTTTCAAACTGACCTGTTCCAAAAAGGAAGAGGCTAGGTTGTTGTTGTTGTTGGGTTTTTTTTTTTTTTTTAAACTAAGGATTGAACCCAGAGGCATTCTACCTCAGAAGTACACCCCTAGCCCTATTTTTTATTCTTTATTTTGAAACAGGGTCTCATTAAGTTGCGGAGGGCCTCACTAAATAGCTGAGGCTGGTGACAAAGCTGTGATCCTCCCGTCTCAGCTTCCTAAATACTGGGATTACAAGAGTGCACCACCAGAAGAAGAAACTGTTTAACCCAGTGAACACATGTAGAACTGAAAAGACAGAAAGATCAGGGCCCAGCAAAGTTACTGAGCTCCCCACCCAGACCTCCCCAACCCCTGTCAGTAGTTTAAAGACTCTGCTGCAGTCTCCTCATCATCACATAGCAGCAATGAGAGCCACGAGTGCAGGAGCTTTGTCCATTTTCTTCACTGTTGTGTTTGTGAGGCCTAGAACAGGCCCAGGTGCCTACTAGTTCTTCAGGACTTAGATGAAGACTGAATGAACCAATGTTAAAATAGGGTTAGTCCTTTAGTCCATGTTTCATTGTAACCCAGCTGTCTTCCATGTGGAAATGAGGAGAATGCCCCTCTTATCATTTGGTGCTAAACTTTATTTCCTGGGTCCAAATGTAGAGATATCTGGTCTCCTTTTCTTCCTTGATAATCACAACCTTCTCCAGATTCTCCCTTGGCTACTTTCTCTAAGAACCTACGCCTGGTGTTCGAGTCATTATTGGGAAACAGACTTGAACCCCAACTATTACTTAGACTCAAACCTAATTGCCTGACTAATTTGTAACATAGAGTGATAGGAGCTATACTAGATGTGCATACAGAACACATCAAAGCAGCACAGAAACTGAAGACAGCAGGCAATCAGAGGGATGGGGACAAATGGTACAGAAAACAATGATGGGCAAAAGTCTGTCTGCTACATCTTTTTCTCTTTTACTTGCCCCCTACATTTTATCTTTGAAACCTGATTATAACTGCTGCCTCCTTGCTTGATAATTTTCTATTTCCAAGAACACAGTAGGTGCTAGTTAAATACTCATTGGCACAGAGAATTCAGACCTCAGTGTTTTTCCCCTTATATTTGCTCTTATATATTGATTACTCTTTGGTCCAACTGGGGTATGAGGTATGGATAATGAGAACTCTAATAAACCTTCATTTGTTGAAATCAATAATTACTTATGGTCTGTACGCAATGGGCCAAGCATTGTGCAGCAATGGCTCGAAAGAAGCATGTGGCATAGTAATAGAGGTGAAGCATGTCCAATAACTATGCTGCAAAGCAGAATGTGTCCCATGGTGTACTAGAAGACCCTGTGTCTTGCTATAACACCACAGAGGAAGAAAAGAGAACTCAAGTGTGTGGGTTCTGAGAAGGTTCCACTGAGGAACGCTATGAAGAATAATAGGATTTTAACCAGTTGAAACCCCAGGGACAAATTCAGCCCATGAAGGAGCATATATCATAGATACTTGTGTTATTTTCCCTTATCCTGCATCTGCCATGTGTAAAGTCTCCTAAAGCACAATACAGTCTCTTAACACATAATCTCATAACAAGCCCTGCTTATGAAGACCATGACCAGTAGAATGGGGGCATGGCATGTGCTTGAGTTTGCACTAAGGGAGAGGATTTCACTGGACAGTGCTGTTGGCAGTATTTTAAAAGGAAGATTAAAGCAACATGTTTCATGTGACTCGTTCTGTCCAATTCTGCATGCAAAGCAGATGGCTGTTGGATATTTGTTCCATCCTTGGTATTGTCTGCCTTATAAATGCTAAAGAAGAGTCAAACTGGAAAATTCTATCACGTTAAAGGAATTTCTGCCTATAATTTGTTTATAACATATTCTTGACTAATGGGCAAGCTCACTGCTCCCTGGGGCTATGCTCTAAGTGCACACACATTCCAGAATGATTAGCCTTTCCCCCGTTGCTGCTAAGAGCCCTAAAAGCCATGGAAATCAATACATAAAATAATTTATCACTGACAGATTAAAATTTTCCATTGATTTCTTCTGGAATGGGACTTGATGCCCCCCAAGGAGCATTATTCTTTTAATAGACAACTAGGAAATCAGTTGAAATTTTGAGTTCTGAAATGCTTTGGCAACCGTTTTTATAAAAAAAAATAACAAAAGGCCCTGGGTAGATTCAAAGTCTTGTTGAGATGTACAGAAGCGAATTTTGCCTGCCTGCCTGTTTCAGCAATGCACCTCTGTCCCCTGAAGCAGATGCTTTGTCCCTTACCATGAATCTGAGGACTATTGTCAACTTGCAAGGTTTGGAAGTCTGGTGAGCTCCTTGCCTTTCTTTCCTTTCTTAAAGCCATAGTCACAGGCAGTGCAATCTTAGGCTGTGTATCTTCAGAGAACAGCAGGCAGTGGTGTTTGGAGGACCTATCTTTTCAGCAGGCTTTTCAAACTTGAATGCCTACATGACTCTCCTTGGACCCCATTAAAATGAAGATTGTGAGCCTGGCACATTGGCCAGTGGTGAATACCTGTAATCCTAGTACTTAGGAGGCTGAGACAGGAGGATGACAGGTTTGAGGGTAGCCTCAGCAACTTAGTAAGATAGTAAGACTCTCAGCAACTTTGCAAGACTGGGTTTCAAAATTTAAAAAGTGGGGAGGGCTTGGAGTCTAGATTGGAGTTTGCACTAAGGGAGAGGATTTCATTGGACAGTGCTGCTGGCAGTATTTTTGTGTTCAATCATTGTACCAAAATAAATACATAAATAAATAAATAGCAGATTCTGATTTGGGGATGGGACCCAAGATTCTGCATTTCTAACAGTTTCCCAGGTGTGACCTGTTGCAGGACTTTAAACTTGTTCTTTTCCCTGGTAGGATCTCTCTCCAAGGTATTATCACAAAGTCCTGGCCAAAAGTCCCACAGATATCAGCAATGAAACCAAAAGGGAGACTTTGAGCTCTTCACTGGTCAAACTTCTTCCCAATCAGGTGCATCTCTGAGGCAGATTGGGGGTGGAATAATAGAGGAAGAGAAAGAAAATGGATGGTTCATTCCTCTATTCTGTACCTTTTAACTCCCTACTCTATGCTAGGCACTTTAGGCATAGGGAATATCAATTATAAGAGGAGAACAGATATAGAAATAATCTATTTTGAAAAGACAGACATTGAAAGCATTCTCTATCCCCTTATTTTTGTCAGGAAATTTTTACTCCAATAGACCCTATACACAAGGAATCCAGTAGTACAGCATTTCTCAGCAGAACAACATTATCTGTCATTGTTCTTTGTGTTCAAAGATACTTCTGGCAATGATGTTACTATTCCTGTGTATGAGTCTGGAAGAAAGCCCTAAGATGTGACCTAATTTCCAAATAGCTTGTCCTTCTGGTGAGCTGTTATTTGTGAAACCTGCTATAGTTTATGACTCTACCCTGAAGACTTTGGGAAAAGAGTTAGGAAGGCAAAGGAGATTCCCACCTGGATTTGCCTATGTGACTAGACAAGCTTTTTGGAATAACAGCTTCTGCCTATTGTTTGAAGAGATGATGTAGAAACTGACACTCTCTTTTCTTTCTGAGAGAAGGGCCCTTAACAGCCCAGAAGTAGAAGATCATTAGGTAATTTGTTATTGGTTCTAGAAAGGCATATCTTGGTATATTTATAGTCATGCTGCCCTGGGGTGGGAGGAAAATGTTTGTGAACAGACCTGTCTTATCATCCCTTTGATCCTGAGTGGATCTTGAAAGTTAAATCATTACATTGCATTATGCTTAAAAGGGAAGGGCACTTCACAGAAAAAGCATTTATCAAGCTCTTGAGGGACTGTTGCACACGGATCAAATGACAGATGGTGTTCAGCTTTCCCAATGTAGGAGTGCTAAAAGAATGTGAGGTCACAGTGGAGCCATGGAAAATCAGAGAGTAAAATATGGTGCAAGTTGTGAGTCTGGTATAAGAAGAGAAGGGATCAGAAACATGATCCCAACTATCAAGAGAGGAAAGGAAACTAAAGTGAAAAATGCCAGTTCTTTCTCTTTGAGCTGTGAGCTGTAGGGCGTGTCACTAGTAACGCTGGACCTTGCCCTGCTAATCCTTTCCCTCCGTGCTCGGTGGCCCTAGCTCACTTGTGCTATGTGCTAAATGCACACTTTCCTTGTTTTTGGTCATTCCCGTTTTACAGAAGAGAAAACTAAGTCTCAGCGAGCTTAAGAACCCAGGCCAATCACTAACAGGAGGCAGAGCTAGAATTTGAGCCAAGGCAATTGCACACCATAGATAATGCTCTGAAGCTTTACAACATATTGCCTTAATATTTCTAAGGCTTTTATGAATCAGAGAAGGAAGGGTTGTTTTGTTACTTTTTTTGAAAATCAATTGGTGGAGGATCCCATAAAAGATTTGTTGCATACCTTCTTTTACAATTCTTGACATATTGGCATTTGATCCTGGTAAAAGATGCTACATCTGTTATCATAATTTAATGTCCAAGAATTTAAGACACACAGGAGACATATTCTTCCTCCCTTACTCTGCTCACCTAGCTGCAGGTACTGCTATCTTTCCTTTTAGGATTCTGGCTGTGCTCAGTGGAGCCCACTGTGACCAGGCTAGGCTGCTGCAAAGTAGCTGCTCAAGTGGTGGCCAGTGACAACTAGGATTCACATTCCTGTTTCCCAAGATTGAGATCCTGGGAATCTGGGGAAGTGCAGGGCTGCAGACAGCTACTTCCTCTCACTCTCTTCCCACAGTTTCCCACGCCCACGTGATGGGGTTCCTCCCGAGACCAGAGTTCCTTCTTTCCCATTGGAGGCAGTGTGGCAAAGGCTTTGGGGGGGGGGGTTGCCAGCTGAGGGGTTTTTGCTTATCTGCATCCCACCTATATATACTCTGACATACATTTTTCTCTACACCAACTCACTTTTTAAATTTCAACACCTTAATGTTTTTTTTTTTAAAAAAAGACTTCAGGAAGTATTAGAGTTTCAAGTTTTATATTTAGGTGTATGATTCATTTTGAGCTAATTTTGTGTTTGAATTGAGGGGTGAATCAAGGTGTTTTATTTTTGCATACCTATATCTGATTCTAGCATTATTTATTGAAGGTTATATTTTTTTGTGTGTGGTACTGGGGATTGAACCCAGGGGCATTGTACCTCCGACCTACACTCCCAGCCCAATTTTTATTTTTTGTTTTGAAACAGGATCTTTCTAGGCTGCTGAGGCTGTCCTCGAACTTGTGATCCTCCTGTTTCAACCTCTGTAGTACTGGGATTACAGGGATGGGTCACTATGTCTGCCTGAAGATTATCTTTCTTCACCGCATTGTCTTCCTACCTTGGTCTCTCTCCTTCAGCGTTAGATTGGGTTCTTTGCTCCTCTTTGTTGCTAACTGGGGAGGCATAGTATGAACATAGTATCTACCTGCCTTCAACTATTATTTCTTCTAGAAGTGGCTATTAGTTTGGATTCTCAATTTGCTAATATCTTTGGACACTGTAATCTAGTCTCTTACTGTCATCTCTTTGGTTACTTCTACTTACTCATTCCTTCCTTCCTTCCTTCTTTCCTTCTTTCCTACCTCCCAGCCCGCCTGAATCCAGGACCTCATACATGTTAGGTGAGTATCACTGAGCTACACCCCCAAAACTTTGTGTGTGTGTGTGTGTGTGTGTGTGTGTGTGTGTTACTGAGGATTGAACTCAGGGGCATTCTACCTCTGAGCTATACCACCAGTCCTATTTTTTATTCTTTATTTTTTTGAAACAGGGTCTCCCTAAGTTGTGGAGGGCCTTACTAGGTAGCTGAGGCTGGCTGCAAACCTGGATCCTCCAGTCTCAGCTTCCCAAGTACTGGGATTACAAGTGTGTACCACCACGCCCAGCTCTCACATCTTTTAAAAACATTTTTTTTTTTTAATTTTGAGACAGGGTCTTGCTAAATTTCCCAGGCCAGCCTTGAACTTGTGATCCTCCTGCCTCAGCCTCCCAAGTAGCTGGGATTACAGATGGGTACTCAGCTCCACCCCTTTTTATAAGGGTTTACAAGTATCCCAGCACTATTTCTGCCAACTCATCATGTTCTCTTTTTGTAGCAGCCTGCTCTGATGTTCCAACTTACAAAATGTTTGAAACTTTATAAAGGGTGGGATAGAGAATGAGTGGGTATTCATAAAGCAAGGTTGTTAACTATCAACATGTCCAATTGGGCTTCACTACTTAAGAGCTCCTATGCCAATGTGTTATTCCCTCACGTGATTCCTGGTTTTGGACAGGGCCAAGCCATGTATGTTCTAGCCATGTATGTTTTATATATATTACATATATTTATAATATACATTCCTATATATGTAACACATATATAGTAATAAATAACATATATGGCTAGTACATACATAATACATATATATTACATACATGGGTAGTATATATATGGCTTGTATACACACATACACAAAGGTACATATACAGACATAAACACATACACACACACACACACACACACACACACACACACGCACGCACACACACATAGATACCTGGACATATTCTTGCACTTAACTATGACTTTTCTTCTAATTAATTTACAGAAAAGTTTTATAGTTGTGCTATTGGGGAAATGTCTAAATTATAGGATCGTAGAGACACTAAAGGATCATCTGGATTGGATAATCTGTCAACTCCAGTGATTGGTGGTGATGGCTTGGAGCACTATATTGAAAAGGACTGCCAGGCTGAGTTTAGCTCAGCAGGAAAGAGAGCCGCCATTGATTAGTCATGCCTGCTATGGCTGGGGGTGGTGGCGTACACACAGTGTATGACAATTCTAATCTAAGACTAGGCCACTCTCCTTTCCAGTACAACCATGCCCTCTACACTATTTGTGACAGCCTGATGCTACGCATTGCAGGATTACTTTGAGTAATTATAAGTTTGCTATTTTTCAAGAATGCTCATTGCGGTATTAAACAGCTCTTCTACAAATTGAGTCCAAAATCTTCCTCATAGCAACTTCTAATCTAATCCTGACATCTGGAGTTTTGCAGACCAGGTTTATACCATATTCCACAGCCTGGCTCTTCAAATATCAGAAGATAGCCAGTATGTAACATCTTCTAGATGAAAACCTTTCAACTATTTCTCAGATATTGTTGCTTCTGGGTCTTATTCCATGCTGGATATTGTTTAATGTCTCCTTGCTCTCCCCTCAAGTGTACTACCTAGAATGGAGAAGAAATTTTCAGATAGGCCAGAGCCAACTAGAATTAATCGAGACCCTTTCTTTTTGGCTTACACATACCTATTTTGTTAATAAGTTTCAGTTTGTACCAGAAATATATTATTTGGTTATTCCTCATTAAGCTTTCAGTAAATAAAATAATTTCTTTTTATATAATATAAACTACTTAATTTAGTTCTTCTCCTTCCTGAGTGCATATTTGAATGTTTATCTTTTCATTTGTATTTTAATAATGATTGCCCTTTACTCTATTTGTATTTTCTTTAATGTCTATGAAAAAGATATTCTATTCCCATTTTGCAATTGTGAAAACTGACACTCAGAGATGTCCAAGGTACTCACACAGCTACTAAATTGCAGAGCCTGGAGATGAACCCAGGAAAGTCTATTCTTGCAGTAAAGTCTGTTCTTTTGGCTACAAAAAGCCCAGTTTGATGGTTTTGAATAATGAATCTATCACAGGAAAAAAAAATAGGTAGAATAAGGGAGATAAGATGTCTTTTGTCAAAATGTTCTTTGTGTTTTGCACTGTGATGAAGTTAAGTGCTTCGCTTAAAAACATAAAAGGAAATAAAGCTTGACTTGCTTAGTTCCTGGTAAGCTTTTACTGGTTGCTAGTGATCATCTTTTTAAAGTGCTTACTAGTTGTTTGCCAAACTATGCAATCTACAACTCTACTGGGGATTAACGGTGAATTTATCTGTCTATAATTTTTAAAATCCATGTTTTCTGGGACATTTGTTTATGTCCTTTGATCCTTGTCCTACTTTCCACAAGATCTCACAGGCTGCTCACAGTGGTCTAACCTTATATCTGCATATTTGTTCAGTTCTTTAGGATGGAAGTGGATGGGAGAGGGAGTTTCCCTCATTTAAGGTACGTAAATGCTTTCACACTGAATTCCCTCTTATTTGATTTTCTCCCAATAACACTATTTCTTCCACTTCCAGTTTTTAGGTAAGAAGCAGAGCTTCTCTCTGAATGGAATAGTACTCAAGGAAGTTTTCAGTAATTTCTGTTAAGTGAATTCTCTTATGGCCACAAAACAGTAACAAAAGGCAGAGGATCCACTTCCCCCAAAAGCCCACCTTGTATTATAAATCAATGAAATACATTTTGGATTTATTATCATCATCATCTTTTTTTGTTGGAGATAGAGTCTCACTAAATTGCCCAGGCTGTCCTCCAATTCACTATTCTCCTGCTTTCCTGCTGAGTAGCTGGGATTATAGGGTGTGCTGCCACACCCAGTATATTTGGGGATTATTTGCTCTTTCATACTCTCTATGCTGGGAAATCTCTCCATAAATAAAAATTAGGAAGCCAAATATAAGTATTAATATGCATGGTTCATCTGCCGATTGCATCTCAGCTGGATATAAGATAATGTGTATTTTAAGCCAGGTGTGACAACGCATGCCTGTAATTCTAGTATTTGGGAGGCTGAGACAGGAGGATACCAGGTTGGAGACCAGCTTCAACAACTTAGTGAGGCCTTTAGCAGCTTAGGGAGACCCTGGTTCCAAATAAAAAATAAAATAGGGCTGGGGGTATAACTCGGAGGTAGAACGTCCCTGGGTTCAATCCCCAGTGCCACAAAATAAATAATTATTTTAAAAAACTATATATTTTAATTTTTTTTTTTTTTTTAGTTGCTAGCCCATAACACAAACTGACACAGATACAAAAATAGAGTAGATCCATGAACAACATGCTAAAGCTAAAACACAGACCCTGGACAATGTGTGAGCAGAGAACGCTTTTAATGCAGACGTTTAACTGGATAAGAGCTAAGAAGACAGCACTTTATTCTCAGCAAACAGTCTACTATCTGTTGTTTTCAAGCTTCCCAATGCTAGAAAGACAGCTTGGCTGTGAAAGAGCAGTAATTGTATCTTGTTTGTGTTGGAGGACACTGAAAGACTTGATAAACTATAGGGAGAAGGGAGCTCCCTTTATGACCATAGCCGGCGTGAGTTAGCAGCTGTGGACCTCACTTTCCCGGTGCCCCTTCTTTTTGTAGTCCTCAAAACCAAGTGCTGAAAACGCAGGCCTCTCTCCTTCCTTCTGCCCATCAGAAAGGCCTTTCCATCTTCCTGATCTTTCAAAGGGTTTGAAATCCCAGACTCTGAGCTCAAGGCGGATGAATATTCATTGGGGGCGTGGCCCGGCCTGTGCGCGGCTCCAGCAGCTGGGAGCTGCGGAAAGGACCCACCAGCTGCACTCCGGGAACAGTTCTCATTTTGTGTGTTGGAGGAGTTGCTCAACCAGCTTGGAGCCGGCTCCAGACAGCTACCCAGTGCCCCTGTGGGAGGGGCTTTGCCAAAACAGCGGGCTTTGCCGAGGCTGCGCCCAGAAGCTCCTATTGAAAGGGCCTCAAATCTCTGCCACACACCTGCCAGGGCAAGTGAAATTCCACCGAGAAAAATCCAGGCATACCCTCGCCATGAGTTTGTCCCCTTTAAAGAACAAACACCCTTTGTGTGAATAATTGGAGCCGTTTTTATTTTTAACCCTGTGGTGGCATCTCCTTTGCTATTCTTTCCAACAGGGCTGTTTCTTCTCTCTTCTTAGTGATTAGAGCTGTTACTTTATTTATTTATTTTCTTTCTTTAAGATAATGATGCCAAGCAGGGCATGGTAGCACAGGCCTGTAATCCCAGTATTTGGGAGGTTAAAACAGAAGGATGGCAGCTTCTAGGACAGCCTCAGCAATTTAGGGAGGCCCTTAGCAACTTAGTGACATTTTGTTTAAAAAATAAAATAAAATAATAAATTAGGGCTGGAGATGTAGCTCAGAGGTAGAATGCCCCTGAATTCAATCCCCAGTATAAAACACACACACAGTCATGATACATGTTGTTTCTATTTCCCCTCCTCTGCTCCATCCTTTATTTAGTAGTATAGCAAAATGGCTAAAAAGTCAGATATTATGGATTCAGTGTTCAGCTTGACCAGTTACAAGCTCTGGGTATGTGGCACATTAGCCTCTTTTGTCTCAGTTTCTCCAACTGCATAATGGATATAATACCATGGATCTGGTCTTAGAATGAAATGAGTCCTCTAAGTGGGTGGTGTGGCCCACATAAATAATCCCAGTTACTTGGTTACTTGGGAGGCTGAGGCAGGAAGATCGCAGGTTTAAGGCCAGCCTGGGCAACTTAGCAAGACCCTGTCACAAAATCAAAAACAAAAGGGCTGGAGATGTAGCTCAATGGTAGAGTGTCCTTGAGTTCCATCCCTCATATGGTGAAAAATGAGAGAGAGAGAGAGAGAGAGAGAGAGAGAGAGAGAGAGAGAGAGAGAGAGAGAAAGAGAGAGAGAGAGAGAGAGAAGGAAAGAGAAGTCATCTATATAAAATGCTTCAACAATGTAGCATGTAGTAAGCATGTAAGAAATGTTATTATTTTACCTTTTGACTGAACAAGTCTGGTAGGAAATATCTGATAGCAGAGAGTAAAACAGAGTGGGAGCCAGCTGGAGCACATACTGCTGGAGATGGAGCCCCAGCAGAAGCTAAGGGGCCAAGAAACCACATTCACCAAAATCAAAGAGAAAGGCAGGTGAGCCTGCTGTGGGACCTGCCATGCAGCTGGGTGTGTGTGTGGGAGGAGGGGGGAGCCAGTGGGGATGTGTGGGAGCCTGTCTAGAAGTTCCACAATGTACTTTTCAGTTTGCTTTTAGGTCTGGCCTAGATCCTGCTCTGCATGCCACTGATTCTTAAAGCAATATGAACTTCAGGCTGGTCCAGGAAGCGAGAGCTGACCCTTTACTTGGGATCATTGAGTGAAGAAGTTTGAGCCCTAAGCTTCTCCACTGACCACGTCTCCCTATCTTTGTCTCTTCCCACTGTTTAGCTCCCATTGAGCTGGCATGTTATTCTTATGGCACCTAGTCCTTCTAGGTGGTCATGTTGACTTCAGTTTTACCTACCTTCCTGTCTTTCCTGGTACTGTCTACTCTTTCTCCACAGCACATTTTATGACCCATAACCCCACTGGTTTCCAGATATGCCAGTCTTCTTACAGCTTCCCAAACATGTTGCAATGGAGAAAATGCTGTGTTCACGACCTCATTTCATCTTTCTGAACAGAGAAAACATGTCCCAGTTTCCTTTGTTGTTAGGTTGTGACAGTGACCAGATTCTTAGTATCAGAAAAATAAGAAAGGATAAGACACTTCTGGTTCAAGGAAACTAAAGGAGAGTCTGAGATCACGCTCATTCTCTCTTGTCCATATACCAGGACGTGCAGAACTCCCAGATCACTAGTGGGTCGCAAGATGGAAGCAGATTGGATTCTGAGTTTCTGTTGCAAGAAAGCTGACTGATTGGCATCATTTTGTTATTGGGGTTTCTTTCTTTTAAATGAGGGGGAAACAAGTCACTGAAATTACAGTGTTTTTTTAGTTATCTCTGCATAGCCTATCCTATCCTGCCTAATAAATACATGTACTATGCTCTTTCTCATTTGGGTGCCTATATTGTTAATTTGTCACTTGGAATCACTCCCTGCCTTTATGTCCTGCAGTAAATTGTCACTAGCCTTGGAATTCCCTCTGTGCTGGCATAGCGTTGTGCTCAGGTTTCTGCCTAAGTGATTGAATGGATCTTGGCATCAGTATGGAAAACGAGAAAGGAAGAAGAGGAGTCCATTAAGCAGAGAAGACGAGTTCTATAATGTGTGTGATGAGTTTGAGAATGGGACATCCAGGCAGAGATGTCCAGGAGGATTTGTCTGTATGGGCCTGAAGCTCAGGAGAAAGGCCTGAGGTGAGGTAGGTAGAGGGTTGGTAATCATTGACATCTAGGGAGAAGTGAGCAAGACCACCTAGGGAAGATATGTAAAGTAAGACAAGAAGAGGGTGGAAGATGGAAAAATTATCTTAGTGGAATAGAAACATTTAAGGGAAGGCAGAAGAAACACAGCCCTTAGAAACTTCATAGCTTTACAGTGTACCCCTAGGCCATTCAGGGTTTATCATCAAATCTAGGAAAGTAGGACTAGTTTGTTGATCAACATGTACAAATGTGAAATTTAATTTAGAAGAAAACAGGATATTGGGAAATCAAAACTGCTGAGTAGACCTGAAAATGTCTTTGAATGTGGAATTGCTTGCCTTTATTATTGAGAAAACTTCGTTGCAAAAGTTTGGCTTTGATCATGTTAAAGGAAACCATAAATTGATAAATTTAATTTAAAAGGCCTGTCTTGGCTTTTATATTCCTGGATTTCTGCAATCTGAAGTCTGCTGACTTATATCAACCTAAAGGAGCCGGAAAGTTGCAAGAATTTTATACTTGCTATAAGACTTAGATACCTTTACTAGCTTATATTTATTTTGTTTTTTTCTTCACACGATTGCTCTTTGGAAGTAATTCTTAAATTATTCTAAATGGTCACCAAGTTACTACAAGTTTCTAAATGGCACCTGGACAGCCATGATGGGTCAAGGCTGTCCGAAGACCACCAGGGTTCTTTCAACACTGTTACTATTCAATGTCTATAGTCTTCAGACTCAAAGTTCTCACTGAAGTATGTCTCATTCAGAACTATAACTCCTTTTGAAATCAATTCAACGTGATAAGGGGATGGTTTCCCTTTGATAGATATAGATATTATCAACTATTATATTTTCATATAAAATCCAATGCAGCCCACCATGCTGGTATAATGTAGTTTTTTATTGAAAAGTGAGAATCCCCAAATACATTTTCAGTGGCTAGCTCTGTCACAAATCGTGCCATGGGGATGCAAGCAGCACTAAGTAACTTAACTTTTTCTTTGATCTTTGGGAAAATTTAAGAACACATCACATCTGCCCTTAATCATAGAAGTCCATTATAAAAATAAAGTCTGCATGGTATAGGATATATCATTCATTATATGGTGTACTTGCTGAATATCACATATTGAACATCATATCTCTCAGCTTTTGTTGAGAAAGAGAAGGAGGAAAAGGAGGAGGAGGAGAGGACAAGGAGGACGAGGAGGACGAGGAGGAAAGAGAGAATGAAAGGCCAGCCTCCAGCCTGCTCTGTGTCAAGGGCACTGCTCCAGGGTGACATCAGCATTTTTCTCATACTGAAAAAAATTATCCTTGTGATCTGCAGATTGAATGCCGTGTCCATGTGTTTATTAATTATTTTAAACTTCCTTCCATCAAGTTGGTGGAAACCTTCAGATGACCTTTAAGTGTCCGATGCTCTGCTGTTCTTAGTGGAATCGCTGTTGTGACCAGTGTGTTGCTTGTTGGTTTGTCCCTGAGTGTTAATTAGGTACCAGTCATCATGTTGGGGATTTTAATCACATCTTCATTTCCCACAGACTCTGCAAGATGATCATTATCATTTTTATTTTATAGATAAGGAAACTGAGTTTTGGAGAGGTTAAGTTGCTGCAGTTTACAACTGATGAGTGATAGAGTTGGGTTCAAAACTAGGACAGTCTGTCTCCTGAGCTGTGTCTTCTCTTTGAGACTTATCTTTTGGCCATCTTAGATTTCTTCCTTCATGGCTGTTCACTTGACCTCAGAAGCTCCTACTCTCTGAGCCAGCCCGTGGGGGAGTCTAATAAGTAAATTTTGTTTCCTCACCTGTGAATTGCGAGAACTGAAAATCCTAGACTTCAGATTTAAAGTCTAGACTTCAAATTTCATTTATCTTGGAATTCCTACCTCCTCATCAAAGGGGCCAGATCAGTGGTGGCTGGTGGGTGTTTGTGTATCTGGACTCTTTGTTTTGGCTGTGCCTATAACTCTTCAGGAACCTGAGGATATCATTTAACTAGTTTCTATCTCTGGTTCCCCAAATATAAAATGGAAGTATATTAAGGATGACCTGCTTTCCTGAATGTCTGCATGGGCTAGCTAATTAGGTGCTGGACTGCATGTTAGAACTCTAAAGCATATTAACTCAGTCAATTATCATTTATTAAGTGCTTGCAGTACACAAAACCTTGGGGCAGGTGGATGCATGGTGTTCCTGACCTGTGTGTATACTATTCTATACATTCCCTTCATTTTTGCACCTCTGTGCAACTCCATCCAACCTCTAAAAATGCCTTTATCTCCACCTATATGTTTAAAAAAATTTTCTGTGTGCCAAGATTTACTCTTGAATACTTTAGCACCCTTGTTCTTTCTACTCTGCTTGCAGTGAAACAGCATGGTTCCTTCTTGGCCTTAAGGGAATGCTGCTAGAATTTCCAGTTTTGAAAATGACCCTTTTGTTTTACTTTGTTTTGTTTTTGTGGCACTGGGGATTGAATCTAGGCGCATTCTACCTCTAAGCTATACCCCCACCCCTTTTTACTTTTGTTTGGAAACAGGGTCTCTCACTAGGTTGCTGAGAGTTTCACTGCATTGTTGAGGCTGTCTGGAACCTGGGATCTTCCTGTCTCAGTCTCCACCATGAGTTCAAGGGAGCATGCTTTGTCATTTTTATTTCAAACATGGCACCTGACTTAACAGTGGCTCTTCCCATAGCAGGGTAACAGTAGTGATGATAGAAAACTTTCATGTGTTTGGGCTCTCTACCAGTGCATCCATGTGCTTGAGATACACTATTCCTCTCATTCCAAGGTCTGATCTTCCTGGGTCCTTGTGCCAACCCATGAGATAAATGCAGGCTGTGAACAAATCTAGGTTTAAGGTTACCCTCTCTGGAGCCAGCTCTCTAGAGGTGAAACTTTACTGTGTTCTATTGAGTCCATTTTATTATATTTTCTTTTTGGGATTTTTTTTTTTTTTCAGTACTAGAGATTGAGCCCAGGGGCATTCTACCTCTGAGCTACACCCCAGCCCTATTATTCGTTTTTATTTTGAAACAGTGTCTCACTAAGTTGTGGAAGGCCTCACTAAGTAGCTGAGGCTGGCCTCAAACCTGTGATCCTCCTGTTTCAGCCTCCCAAGTACTGGGATTACAGCATGCACCACCACACCCGACTTGAGATGTGTTTTTGGAAACATGTGTGTACTTTGCTCCCCCACCTCCCTGTTTTTGTGACCTCCTAGGTGAATGAGGAAAGAGCCTTCCATTTGGAAGGCTAGGATAATCTAATTTCTACTATTTGGGTTGGACTTATGAACGTAGTTAATACTTTGGATACTTAGTTATCTTAGGGACCTAAGGGGAAAGTCCTCAAAGAATCTGTAAGGCGGTGAAAGATTGTGTGTGCTGAGAAGAATGAGCAGGCCTGTGGGCCAGGAGCAAAACTGCTGGAAACAGTTGGAGGAGAGCATCAGTCCTCATCGGTCCTCTCAAGGCAGTGTGCCAAGTGTATGCTTCCCTCCAGCAAGTCTGGACAGTGTCCAGTTCACAAAGCATTTGGACTTCATGAAAGATGCTGTTCAGAACATGATCCAGTGACTTGAAGCAGTGGACGAAAGGGGGGAAAAAACTACCATTTTGGAAGAGCAACAGCAAACATATGGATTTGTTAAAAAAAAAAAAAAAATGAGGTTACCATTGAAGCCAGTTCTCCACTTGTTCTGGTATCATTTCTGGAAACCAGATTTCATCAGAAATAAGAAAAGGTGATGCACTTTTGATTTGGAGATCAGCGTGCTTCCCACTGCACCAAGAGGGCAGCAGGGATGCACTTTTGAGACAAGTTCTCATTATCTATTTGACTTTTTCTTTCAAGGTCCCTTGATCCAACTGTTGCCTTAAGGGCTCGTCTTGTCCATTAAGTTAATTCACCTGATAATCTGTAGGTTTGAAAGAGGAAAGGTATAGTCAGGAGGTTTTTCCAGACTGGGGATGGATTAATGTTTTCTGAGATTAGGATCACTTTTAAAAACAAGCTTTCATGTGATGAATACCAATGACAGAAACCTTGATAACCACAAACAACAATCCCAGACCAAGTAGGTCCATTGGCTGTACTTTTTTTCCTCTATGTTAACATTATTATATAATATTATTTTGACATATGAATAAAAACAAAGCAAGAAAGCAAATCATTTTTCCACACTTATATATAAAATAGTGTACAATAATATTTTTAAAAATATCAATCTCTTTATAAGGAAAGAAAAAGTAATTTTGGATTTTAGATGCAAGAAATTTATTATAGAGTACATTAATAGGCAAAAAATATTTTATAAATTAAATGTCATGTTGATAATCAACTGTAAAAATTTGTTACAGATTTCTGTGGATTGTATTAAATTAATAAAAGACCTACAAAAATTGTGGAATTAAGTAAAAGTTCTCTATACTTTTGGCAAAAATAGCTGATTTTTTTTGTATTTTCACACTTTATTTTTTATTTGATGAGGATTAGTTCAATTTAAAAAGGAATTTTTTATTATTGGTGCATTGTAATCATACATCTTTGTTAGGTATAAGTTGGTAAAGGCATACATACATGCACACATCTCTCATTTAACCTTTCCCCAATTCCTGCCCCATTTCCATCCCCCTCTGTCCTTCTCAAGTTCAGTTTAGTGATTGACTTTGATATGTTTGTGAATGTACATCATGTGCATTAGGGTGTTTCCCTCCCATCCCCCCCAACTGAAGGTGACTTCAGTTAAGTCACCTTCTTTGCTCATCTAAGTTTTCTCCTTATTTGTCTAGTGTCCCCCTTATGACCCACTTTCTCCCTAGCTTCCGCATATTAGGAGAGCATCCAGTTTTTTACTTTTTGTGACTGACTAATCTCACTTAACATAATGTTTTCCAGTTCCATCCATTTCCCTGCAAATGACATGATTTTGTTCTTCTTTATGGCTGAGTAAAATTCCATTGTGTACATATCCCATAGTTTTATAGTCTATTCATCTGTTAATGGACATTTTGGCTGGTTCCATAGTTTGGCAATTGTGAATTGTGCAGCTATAAACATAGATACACATGCATTGTCTGATAGTTTGGTTTCCATTC
>PVLC010025074.1:0-24042 GCA_004027655.1 Graphiurus murinus
AGGTGAGGGGTGGGGTCAGGGAGGTCAGGTAAGCTTATGTGGGCTTGCAGGATTGGTCAAGGCTGACCGTGTCCTTTTTAGGTAAAGGCCTCAGCGGGATAACAGATAGAACCGGTTTCTGCATTGTCATTGTGGCTGCTGAGGGGGAATTCCCCCAAAGTGTGAATTCCGGCTCTGGCCAGCCTTTCGGCCCCCGACAAAACAGCTCTATCTTCAAAGAGATTGTGATCTAAAAAAAGTGAATATAGATACATACTGGGATGTTTTAATAGGTTTAATAATTTTGTTTGCACTATAAAGAACTTTACTGATTGTAAGTGACAGAAATAATACAAATCTTAGGTTAGCGACATCTAGCTTTAGAGATGACTGGATCCAAAGATTTAAGCAAATGGTATTTTCAGGATTCCGTCTATATACCTCTTTAGCTGTTTTTCCTTCTACGTGCTGTTTTGATTCTTTTTGTTGTTGCCATTGGACATGAAAAATGTATTAAAATTATTTAGGACTCTCTGGAATGCAGAGCAAATTGTGAGATAGGTTAGAAGAGCGAGGTCATTGTGGTCCCTATTGAAAATTCCCTTAGAAGCCTCAGGCCTGTATCATTCTTCAGCCATGATCCCAGAGAATGAAGGACACTGTCTCCCAGCATTCACTGGATTAACCTTGGGGAAGATTCTCACTGGCTAATTGAGGTCACATGCACACCTCTAAGTCACTCATTGTGTCCAAGGGAATAGAGTCTCTGTCCAGCCAGAGTCATAGTCCACTTCTGTATTTGAGTGTTTGAATTGTGGGAGGAGAGGTAGGCTCCTCCAGAGAATTCTCTAGGGCCATGGAGGTTTGTGAAATGTGGTTCCTCAAAGAAAAATGGGTATTGGTCCTGACAAAAGCAGAAGGTTGGGATGCTGGACCAGGAAAATAGAAAGGGGGAAGTAGGAAGAGGGAGAGAGGGATGGAGAGGGGAGAGGAAGTGCATTTCAATGTCTTAGGAGGTAAAGGAGGAAGTGACTATGCTTTTGGAATATGAACAAAGATGTGATTTTTCTTGCATTGTGAGGACACCGGCATCCCTGCGGCTGCCATTATAAGAGGGGGAAGGAAACCCACTCAAGTGGTAGTAGATTCATTTTCAAGGCGTTTTCACCTCTGTGTACACTGGTGATACCCAAGAAAAGTAAGGAAAACTGAAACTGTTATATGAAAGACTGATAAAGGATGTGATTACAGAAGTTGTCATTGACCATGAAACCTGGCCAATCATAGTTTTCTCTTCTTTATACTCCATTTTGCTCTTCTTGCGGTCTTAAGAAAAATGAAAGGGCCACTAGGCATGGTGGCACATACTTGTAATCCCAGTACTTGGGAGGCTGAGATGGGAGGATCACAGGTTCAAGGATGGCTTCAGTAACTTAGTGAAGCCCCCAGTGAGACCTGGTTTTAAAATAAGATATAAAATAGGCTGGAGTGTAGCTCAGAAGTCGAATGCCCCTGGGTTCAATACCCAGTACTACAATAAATAAATAAATAAATAAATAAATAAATAAATAAGAAGACAACAACGATGATGACAAAGAAGAATGATAAGGTTAGGGTGAGTGCCGAGGGATCACCTTGGGTTCCTTGGAGAGGTTAGATGGAAGTCCCTCATGGTTTACATTGGTGCCTACATTCTGTGTACCAACATTCCCTCTCTGCTTTGTTGCAGTTTCATTGCAAACCAGAAAAGGTTAGAAATCATCAATGAAGATGATGTGGAAGCATACGTGGGACTGAGAAACCTGTGAGTACTCAGGGCTGTGTATATTAGCTCAGGGGTTTTCCTTGGGCTCTAGTGTGATCAGGCAGGCCTTCACTGGTGAATTCTAATATGTGTGCAATTACGTATTTTTCATAGGACAATTGTGGATTCCGGATTAAAATTTGTGGCTTACAAGGCATTTTTGAAAAACAGCAACCTGCAGCACATGTAAGTAGATACTGATTCTTTTACTTCCCAGGACCCAATCTATTCAATATTTTCCCCTTCTGTTTATGTTCTTTCTTTTCAGACTCTAAACCTCCATTATTTTTGAAGTTAGTATAGCTGTGATAATGGCTTGGAAACATTAGCTTTGATTGTGTCTGATTTCTGAATGGCTTCAGAGGAGTACTTAGAACAGCCTGTTTATCCCCTTTCATGAATTTCTGGGCTGTTTCCATCTTGGACAGAGCAATAGGCCAACAGTGAGGAGTTTCATGTGAAAATTGTGTCCTTGTACAGAGTCCTTGATTCTTCTCCTTAGAATTAAGACATGTGCCCTGGAAGACATCAAGCTAATGGAATTGAAGGATGCTGCCTTGGCTTTGGCCTATTTTTTAGGGAACTAAAAAATCATTAAGACTCCTCCCCTGCCCAGTAGGTTCTCTTTTGAACCTTCATTTTCTCAACCTTGTGTTATGGACTGATAGAACTGGAGAAAAAAAAATCAAATCATGGGGCATGTGAAAGGTTCAGATAATGATGAGCAGTAGGAAATGATTCCCCAAAGTCATGTTGATGCTTTGTCAACAGAAGTCAAATGCAACTATGGAAAATTGGAGTTACATTGTTTGCTGCAGGAAGGTGTAGGCTTCCTGAGAGGTTTCACCATTATACAGGTCACCCAAGTGAAGAATGTCTACATATCTCTAAACTCAGTGGTGTCCCCTGCCCACCCACCTACATTTTCAGTGGGAAATTCTATCAGAGGATCTTTACCTGTGTATATTGATTCTTTATTGCTGAACAAGTCCTCTTTGCAATGGTATCTTACATGTTTCATAGTCTATAGTTACCTGTAAGGCTCTCACCTGTGTTATCTCACTCAATTTTTTTGATGGTTTATAGGGGTTCTTTTTTATTCCCACTTCCTGAGTAGAATCAGTCTGAGGAAGTTCTCGGATTTGCACAGGTGAAAGAGTTATTACTTGAGGGCTAACCTGTCTCCATGTTCTTATGATAAGAATACAGGAAATAAAATTTGTGCCACCCATATAATGAGAGAATTGGCCCTTCTTATAACATTTGTTCTCTTTCTTTTCTTGGGGAGAACATTTTCCTGACTGATTTCCAGGCCAGTTATAGAAATTCTCTCAGAACAGATTGCTTGGACACTCAGTGGAGATTTGTTGATATCACGAGAAATCTTAATTTCATCCAGCCAGTGTCCTGACTTCATACTTTATAGATGGCATTAATGATGAAGTCCCTTCAAAAATAAAGTCTGTAGAGTTAAGATATAAAACATTCTGCAAAAACATGGTAAAGCTCTAAGGAACTTTATTAGCATGTTTCATTTGAATGCTTTTTGGCATCAGCTCTGTAGTTGGTTTGCCTGTACAAATCTGATGTCTGCGTAGGCCTTGATAGCATAAACAAGAGAGAAGTTGGATGGAAGAGAAAGGCAGAATACTCTAATGTGATCACTTAAATGTTATTAATGACCTCAGTGGTTAAGTTCTGGTATTTTCATTAGAATTGACCTTAGACCCAAATTACTCAACAACCATATTTTACTGGCTGTTTTATAACATTATTTTTCCTGCTGTTGTGATTTGAACAGTGGAGTCTGGTTAATTGTAGTTTTATTAATAGGTTGTGTGTATTGTTTCCACATTGATATATAGTAGAATATACAGTACATAGCTTATATAAAGCCAAATATCTGCTCCTGTTCCCCAAGGTGTAGGGGTCACTTGAAAATAGGAAATTAAGCTGGGCATGGTGGTACACACCTATAATCCCAGTACTAGGCAGACTGAGACAGGAGGATCACAGGTTGGAGGCTAGCCTTAGCAACTTAGCAAGACCCTCAGCAACTTAGCTAGACCCTGTTTCAAAGTAAAAAATAAAACAGGGCTATGAATTTAGCCCAGAAGTAGAATGCCTCTTGGCCCAATTCTCAGTACCAAAAACAAAAAGGAAAGAATGAAAGAAAGAAACTAAAGCTATATTTTATATAGTTTTCTTATGAGCCAATAGTTGAGAGACTAATCATTGATCAAACTCCAAAAATCCTGTTGATATTTTTAGCCATTGTCAAGTAGAGAGAGGGAGTGAAGAAATGGCTGGATGTCGGTATGCTTCTGATATTCACATGATGAAAGAGGCTCTTATTCCCCCAGATACGAAATTAAATCCCAATATGAAATTAAATTCCCAAAACAAAATTAAATCAAGTAGTTTGTTTTTGAGTACTGCAGGGAGGGAGGAAGGAATCAGGTCGAGTATGTGCCTTTCTTGACCTTGGCTGAGGACTCTGGGGACTGGCTTGTTGTTCCCTGGTTTCTCACACGTAAATTGCACCCTTACCTCAGTTACCAACACAGCAGGGTGCAAGGGAGCCAATAAAGAAAAAAAAAAAAAACAAAACTGTTTCTACCCTTGGAGTATACTGATTATTTCTCTGAGTCTCTCCAACAATGTGGAAATGTGTACAAGACCGGTTTATTTCACTCTATGTTTTGGGAAGTCGGAATGGGATCTTCTCTCTCCATTTTCCCATTCTACCCCAGCTTCATAGTAGCATCACGTGGTGACTGCTCAGAGCCCCAGTGACTGGTTACCGAGTGCATTTCTTGGTGCCTTTGATTCTGCCCTGCCCTTAAGAACCCAGGGACTGTGAGAAAAGCCAGTATTTGTATTTTCCAAGGAGCTTTGCAGAGGTGCTAATTAGCTCCTTAGTGCAAAGTTCTACAATCAAACAGTAAGAGGATTGTTGATTTTTTCCCCCTTCATCCTTCTTCCTTTTTGGCTTTTGGCCCCAATAATAAGTATGGTTCATAAAACTCATCTTGTTCTTTGGCCCATAACCCGGCTCTGCACTGTGCTACTGGCAGCCGGACAGAGGCAGCTGCTCTGCTCCCCATGCGGGAGGCTTGCTAGTCCACAGGGAGAACCTGCACGAGTTCCTCTTTTCTTCCTCTTTCTTTCTTTCTTTCTTTCTTTTTTTTTTTTTTCTTACTTTCTTCTTTAGCGGGGGGGCTGGGAGAGCAGGTTCTCTCTCTCATCAGAAGGATGGGGATTTCTGATTCAGAAGAAAACATCTATGTCTTATAGACTGTGGGAAAGGCAGGCAGAGTGACTTTTCTTTGCGGTACTAGGGATTGAACTTAGAGGCATTCTACCTCTGAGCTATACCCCCAGCCCTATTTTTTATACTTTATTTTGAAACCGGGTCTCACTAAGTTGTGGAGTGCCTCACTAGGTAGCTGAGGCTGGCCTCGAACCCAGGTCCTCCGGTCTCAGCCTCCCGAATGCTGGGATTACAAGCGTGCACCACCACGCCCGGCTCAGAGTGACTTTTCAATGTAATACACTCCAACAAAAACTATTCTTAATTCATGTTCCAAAAGAAAAGATTTATGTGGGCACATTTTACAACTTCCCGGTGGACTGTTTTTTCATGTGGCTGAGCTCTCTACACTCAGTGCGAAGAGAGAGGATGCAAGCGTAGAAGGAGGGAGGGTATCCTGGTGTAGGTAGGGGTTGGGATGAGTAGAAATCTCAGTGGTAAATCCAATGGGAGTGAACACACATTCCTGAATGATGAGACAGCCAAGTGGCACCTGGGCTTTGATCCCCCCTGAAGAAGGCTGCTTGGAATGCCAGAGTCCTTCCAAGGATGATTTTATCGGGCTGACACAACAGATTGGCCTCAAGTAAGGGGCCAGAGCTATTGTCACCCTCAGATGTCATGTTTTCTCCAATGCTCAGCTCAACACTTGCTTTTCTCACCAGGAAGAAGGCTCTGAAAAGGCTCCCGGGCTTCCTTGGGTGGGTGCAGGCCTTGGCTGTTTTTGTAAAAACTCATGTTTGTTTTACAATCAAACACTTATTAAACACATGTCTAGTATCAGAGTATCAGAGACACTTTAAATAAATTCAAATAGTAAACTGATTCACAGAGTGAATCAACTGCCAGGACTGTGGCTTGGAATTCTCCATCCCGAGCTCTTAGGCACTGATCATTAGAGACTCCCATCCATAGGTTCTTCATGTGTGGTTATGTTTTAACCACAAATATGCCATCATGCTGTTGTCTGATTAGTCCCGATCTCAAGATGGTATGCTGCTGAACTAGTTTGAGATAAAATCTGATGTATTCCTTGTTTTCTAATTTTTTGTTGTCCTCATCATGGGCTTGTTTACTCATCTAGGTCATATATAAACAGTTTCATCAGAATTTATCATTCATTAGGTGGGTTCTTTCCTAATGGCGGCTTACATCTGGTTAAATTCTATTAGTGCTCTGTGTGCCATGTGGCCTCAAAATATTCATGATGATGCTTAGTGTTTTTTATTTTTATTTTTTTGCAGTGCTGGGGATTGAACCCAGGGGCATTCTACCTCTGAACTACATCCCAGCCCTTTCATATTTTCTTTTTTTTTTTTTTGCGGTACTGGGGATTGAACTCAGGGGCATTCTACCTCCGAGCTACACCCCAGCCCTATTTTTTTTATTCTTTATTTTGAAACCGGGCCTCACTAAGTTGCGGAGTGCCTCACTAGGTAGCTGAGGCTGGCCGCGAACCCGGATCCTCCTGTCTCAGCCTCCCAAATGCTGGGATTACAAGCGTGCGCTACCACGCCGGCTCATATTTTCTATTTTGAAAAAAGATCCTGCTAAGTTGCTGAGGGTCTCTTAATTTGCTGAAGGTGGCTTTGAACCTTTGATCCTCCTGTCTTAGCTTCAGAAGTGCTAGGATTCCAGGCGGGTACTGCTGTATCTGGCTAATGTTTAATTTTAAAGGATTGTTTTCCCCTAGTGAGCTTATAGTTTTAAATTTTACTTTATTTTATATGTCTTCCCGTTATTTAAAAATTCAGGATATCTGTATGGTGTGTATCTTGACTCTGAGTCAGCATATGGCAAATAAGCTTTGGGGTAAAAAACAAAACAAAACAGAGATTGCAAATAGGTAATATATTAAAAAAATCTATTTCCTCTTTGCTAATAAACAAGAAATGTAGGATAAACAGAAAACGCCAAAGCTTTCGCTCCAGGTGGAAGAAATGATTGGGTCTAAGTAAGGCTTGTATTGGTACCAAATAGAATTATATTTTGAAAACAAAATCTCTATTTGAATATGTTTTCCTAAGATGTAAATTCACATTTAATGTTTTTGATTCCTTTTAGCAATTTCACCCGAAATAAACTGACAAGTTTGTCTAGGAAACATTTCCGTCACCTCGACTTGTCTGAGCTGTAAGTAATGATTTTGTGTGGCATTTGAGGGAAATTTTTCAAAGGAAGGGATAATTAAGTATTTTTCTTAAGTGAGTGATGTTGCAAGTCTGTTTATATAAAAATTCTTGAAAAATGATTTCTTAAGCTTTGACCTCTTGTTCTTTTATTCCTTTATGAAAACATGATTCAGTAATTAAAATGGAAGAGTAATATCATTTATGATGAGCTTCAATGTTGTTTTTGCATAAATATTTTCCAATGGAGGGAAAAAGGTGAAAAGAGCAGGGGCTTTGCATTAAATGGCTGACTCCTGTTACATCCTGGCCCTGAAGTCAAGCAAACTCAAGAGGAGATGACAGTCTGTATGTGGTGGCCCATGCCTGTAATCCCGGAACTTGTGAGTCTGAGATAGAAGGATCTCAGGTTTGAGGCCAGCCTCAGCAACTTAGCAAGACTCTGAACAATACAATGAAACCCTGTTTTGAAACAAAACAACAAAAAAGGGTTGGGATGTGGCTCAAAAATGTCCCTGGGTTCAGCTCAATCCCCAGTAACACACACACACACACACACACACACACACACACACACACAGAAGAAATGACAGTGGGAGAGTCCCCTCCCCCCCAACCGCAGCCCTTGTCCATCAGTGCCAGTGTGGCTGCAGCTCCTTGGAGGAGAGGTTGCCCTCCCTGCTCAGCCCTCATTGTGAGATTGTTCTCTAGGTCTGCCTCTGCATTCAATATTTATCCTAACATCCTATTTCCTCTGCTGTAAAATGATAGGAAAAACATTGAAATGTGAGGATGACTAACAGCCAGCATTTGCAAGCACGCTCAAAGCTTGGTGTTATCACCGTGGAGCAAACACGCACCGTTGCCATTTCTGTGGCTGCGTTTGGGGCCTTTGAAGGGTCGGAAGTGGCTTTTGCTTACACTGTGCATTGCTTGAATCATGGAGTCTTTTTATGAAAACCCATCCCTACTCACAAGGAAATTGTGCAGGTTGGAAGATGTGCTAGTGGAGAGATAACCAGTTTATTGGTAAGAACACCAGCTACATGGTCAGAGTCTTGGAAATTGGTGATTGTTTGAAATAAACTGAATTCAGATAGTTTGTTTTTAAAAACATATTCTTAATTGACATGTAATAATTGTACATGTTTATTGGGCATGCATACAATAAATAATGGCCAAATCAGGGTACTAGGCATATCCATCATCTCAAACACTTACCGTTTCTTTGTGTCAAGAACATTCAAAATCCTTTCTTGAAGCTGTTTTGAAATACAAATTACTGTTGACCATAATCACCCTACTGTGCTATGAACACTAGGACTTATTCTTTCCATCTAAAGGTAGTTTTGTCTTTATCAACCCTCACCACTACCCTTCCCAGCCTCTGGAATCCGATCCCTTCCCTTCCCTTTCTTTCCCTTCCTTACCCTACCCTACCCTTCTCTTCACTCCCTCCCTCCTTCCTTGTACTGGGGATTGAACCCAGGGCATTATACCTCCAAGCCATGCTTTCAGACCTATTTTACTTTTTATTTTGAAACAGGATCTTGCTAAATTGCTGAGACCGGCCTCGAACCTTTGATCTTATTGTCTCAGCCTCCCAAGTACTAGGATTTCATGTGTGTGCCACCAAACCCAAATCAACACTCATTTTCTAAGAGGTCAACTTCTTTAGCTTCCATGTATGAGTGAAAATGTTTTGAACACAGGAATAGACATGACAAACGAAAGGAAAGTGTGAGACATAGAGTCAGGCACTCAGGGTAAAAATGTTGGGTATCATAGCATAACAATTTCTGGATGGATTAACAATTAGAATTTTGCATTCAAATTTCTGTCTCAATATCCTCCCTGCAGCATATGTAACCAATTCATTCAACAAGTGCTAATTGTGTACCTAGATATCAGAATGACTAGGCCATGAGGCTATATGGAGGAAAGTTTCTGTGTCAAATATTCTGTTCTCCAGTGGCAGAGGTAGAAATCCCAACAAATGCATGGAAAGTGCTCTAAAGATCACTATGAGAGATCTTGCAGGGTGTGCTGGAGGAAGGAGCCAGTTGCCCACCAATGTTGTGTGGTCAGATGAACATCACTCTATTTATAGTTACAGCATCCCTTTGCTTCTTTATCCCTTCTGCTGATTTAATTATACCCTCTTTTTAGAAAGACTTTCTCTTTTTGTATACTCAGAACTCTAGGAAGACACCACGGATCACTGGGGTTTAAACTGCTTACAGATCTCTTCTGCCTCGTATTCCCTATCTCATAGCATCAAATCCTATTTTGGTGTCGGTGAGAGGATACTTGGAGACAAGTACCCTTCCACCAACAATTTGTGTCATCAAGCAAACACAAATTAGATCAGTCTACCATGACCACATCTTTCCCAAAGAAACTCCCAGAAAAGTCTCCAGGGATCCCTAAGATTCTTAGAACCCAACCAGAAAACCACAGGAGTAAACGATGTTGCAGAGCCCCGGCCTCACGGAAATCTTAAGTATTGTGGTTAAAGCCAGAGTTTATGTAACGATTTTAAATGGCCTCATTTAAAGGCTCATTACCATAAATGGAATTCATCTTAAATAGGCCACTGAGTATTATAAATAAGCATTTAAAGATTTTTTTCCCTGTGGTTTTTATTTTCCTCGTGGCCACTTCCTTTTTCAACTATCGCTGGCCACAAGGGTCCAGACGGTGTGGCTGAGGTTGAGCGGTGGTGGCTTGCTCTTTGCAGACCCTCCCACACTGGCCCAAGAAACTCAGTCAGGAGCTCAGTTGCTTTGCCTTCAGAATCCCTGATGTTGTGTGTGTGTGTGTATTTGTGTGTGCACGCACATGTGTGTGCACATTTGTGTGCGTGTGTGCACAAGCACGTGCAAACATGAAAGGTATCAGTAGCGTCTAGCTTCTCTCTCTCTCAGCTTTCTTGAGTGAATGGAATGGACTCTGGTTCCACAATACAGAAAGCTAGGAGGGTCAACCTCCTGGAGCTATATACCTCAGTCTTAAATTTCTATTTATAATCCCATTTTAAATTGAGATAGAATTATTCTGCTCACCACTCAAGTTTGGCAACAGACCTCAAATGGCAATATTGAAGTCTCTAGTCTGATAAGAAATAAGTATGTTAGGGTTTCTGAAAACTTATTGTTAATATATTCACTGTGTTCTTCTACTTTTTGTTTTTGTAGTGAAGATTGAACCCAAGAGGGTTCTACCACTGAACTATACCCCAGACCTTTTTATTCTTTATTTTGAAACAGAGTCTTGCTAAGTTAGCACACGATGGCCTCAAATCTGCGATCCTCCTGTCTCAGCCTCCCAAGTACTGGGGTTACAGGTATGTGTCATCGTGCCGAGCTACTTAAGTTCTTAATGACTGTGTAATAGCCACAATAAACTTGTTGTAATACCTTATCTTCCCTGTGCTATGAGACATTCTTTCTTACCCTATGTTATAGCTGTTTCTGTCTCTATCTTGTTTTCCCCATTAATCTGCAAGGTTCAACATCACTTTGCGTTTTGTAGCCTCTACCATGTTGCTTGCACACAATAGCAGCTTAGTAATTATTAGATAAATGAATGGATAATAAGTACTGTCATGCTATGAAAGTCGGTATGACTTCCAAAGGTTGCTGGCTAGAAAAGATTTCATAATGTTGTAACATTTCATCAACACTAGTGTAGCTAAAACTAAAATAGGAGCCTGATTGGGTTTCATTTTTATTCCATGTAGGATCCTGGTGGGCAATCCATTTACATGCTCCTGTGACATTATGTGGATCAAGACTCTCCAAGAGACTAAATCCAGCCCAGAAACTCAGGATTTGTACTGCCTAAATGAAAGCAGCAAGAATATTCCCCTGGCAAACCTGCAGATACCCAATTGTGGTAATTTATTTTTAAATCAATGACTTCTAGTTGCTATTAATTATTCTAATTGCTTTGGTGTGGTAGAGAGTCTGGGAAGATTACCACTACCCAGATTTTATATAGTGTGCTGTTGGTGTCTCCAGTGAATCAGACAACATTTGTGTGCAGTGTGGAGAAGTCAGCTGGGAGCAACTTTACTGGATATGCTTTGCAAGTAGAATATTGATTCCAAGTGGCTGACTTTAAAGTGCACAGAGAAACAAGTACATGGTTGATTCCTTTGTTTATTCACTTGCTTGTCCGTCCGTCCATCCATCCATCCATCCATCCATCCATCCATCCATCCATCCATCCACACAAAACATTATCTGCTAAGAGTGGTTGCTTGCTGGTCATATATATACTCCACTCGTACCCCAGCCTCTACAGAGAAAGAGCTCAGAATGATAAATGTGTTCTGGCAGCACAGCTAGTGTGACTCAATCTAGCACACTCCCTTAAACTTGTCTTACTGCCAGGGGTCTGTGCCTCTGGATGCAGTGCCCTATGTCTACCCTTACACCTGCCTGCTTGTCCAACACTGCCTGTTTGGTTTCAGTATCTCCTTCTTTATCATTGCCCTCACTTCCCTGCTTAGCATTTTCATCTCCAGAATTTAAAAGGGCACTGTATGGTCTTGTGAGAGCTGGTGTGTTACAAGGAAGGAAAATCAGAGTGTTCTGGTTAGGGTTTTGCTATTCTGTGACATACCTTTATGGTGCCCACATAGGCATGTTACTCCTCCATTGAAATTGTAATCAACAAACAATTCAGTTTACTCTGGCCAAGTGGCTAGTGACAGGGCAGAAAGCCATGTGTCATCTGACTCTTGTCCACAGGAACTGTGTACTAACCACATATAACCCATTCTTTGTTTTCCAAAGAGCCCATTCCATTTTTATTTAAGAAAAATATAACTGCTGCTTACTCCTAATGAGAATGTAATCAAAATAAAGGCAAGTGTTGGTTTCTTACCCCAAGAACCTTAGAAGACAGCACTTGCTCCACAATGGGGGAATTAGCCTTTGCACTCTTAACAACTTCCTTTTCTTTTTTTTTTTTTTTTTTGCTAAGTAACACTTAAAAATAAACCCAACTTTGAATACATTTCTTTTCCTGACTGATAAGAAGGCAACTGTCCTCTCTTCTGGTACAAATTTGCACTGCTGAGAGGAATTGCCTAGAGGGACAAGAAGTGCAGTGTTGAGTCACTTGGCCTGTGGCTAGCTCCCAAATCGCCATGGCTGCGGAGGAGACCACACTGGTCCAGCGACACAGAGGAAAAGGGAGCAGGCATTTGACTCCTGCTCTGATCCCACACGCTGCCTTTTAATGGATGTCGGCCTTGCCCTTGACTGAAACCAGTTCTCTGTTTTCAGTTTTAATTTTTAGTCATGTCTTGACAGCATGCGGGTGGTGCACCCCACCTGTGTGTTGTCTGTGGCTATTGTGATGTCGGTAGAGGAAGTGTAGGGAGGAAACTGATAGCCTTTTTCTTAATCAATTTGTCAGTTTTCAATAATTGTTACATTTTGTCCCCTACAAACTTTCTCCATGAATTGTGTGTATGAGACAGAGACTTTAATTCACTGTCAGGAGAGCAAAAGTTGGATTGATCAGTGAGTACCAACTGGTTCTGCTCATGATAACAATCTGAAGTCATTTCAGTGTCAACCATGCTTTTCAAAAAGCCACAGTATAAGGTGTCGGGCGAATTAACATACTTATTTTTCTACCACTTTTGTGTTTTTAAATTGCTTTGTTCTTTTCCTGTTAGCTTTTATTGTCTTTCAAAGTGATTTTACTTATTTATAATTGCACAAATAATGATACATTTTGTTGTGAAAGTGATTTTCTGTGTTACAAATTTGTCTCTTCCTTGCTCATGACCATTTCAGATCAGTAGTCATAGATCTATCATATTATTTTTAACCACTGTGGTGTGGTGTTCATGGTAGAACACACACACACACACACACACACACACACACACACACATATATATCTATATATCTGCAAGTGTAAGAGCATGAAGGTTTTATTTTAAGCTAGGAAGAAAATATCAGAGCTCCCATGCAGGGTCCCCAAAGAGGGTATTCCAGAATATATCTTAATTCTATTAAATTTTTCATACTTGTGGACATTTTATTTATTTCCCATTTTTTTGTTACTACTAGGTTTCTACAAGCATCCTCATTCATATTCTTTCTACATATGTACAGATGTAAAGATTTTTCTCGGTTACATAGTAGGAAGCAGAACTTTTAGTTTATATCAGAGATTCCCAAACTTACAGGCTTACCAAGCCCCATCTTCAGAAAAAAAAATACTCAGCATCCTCTAGGTGCTTCCACCCTCCCCCCATTTTTATTCAACACCCTCCAATTGCCGCTGAGTCTACTACTCCTCTCTGGAACATTCTAGCATCCCTTTGGGGGATTGGTATCACATACCCTGAGAATCTGGGTTTATATTGTTTGTAATTAAAAATGGGCTGCATCCTTCAATAACCATCCTACACAGTTATACCTTGATGTGAGCAAACATTATTTTAGTTTTATCTTTCTAAAAAATGTTGTCATTTTTGCTTTTCCATTTGTATTTTCTTGATTACTACTGCATTTTTTTACATGTTCGTTGAACTGTGCTTGTGTGTCAGGAAATTGCCTCTTCATATTCCTTGTATTTTTTTCTATAGTGTTTTTCCTGCCTTTCCTTTATTTTCAGTGATAGTGTTCTTTCTTTTTTCTTATTTGAAAGTTATATATGATATTCCTATTTTTAAAAATACACATAAACTGAAAAGATGTACTACACATATTACAATGTATATTTTCTGTATGTCTCTAGAGATAATGCCCCCAAACAGGCTGAGTGATGATGACTTCTGGTCATTCTTCCGCCCCTCCCTCAGCTCTCTATCATCTGGGGTTTCGATATTAGATTGCCTCCTGATTCTCCTGAAGATTTCCTATTTCTTTGTAGATCATTGATTTTTGGGTCCTGTGACTTCCTCTCAGAGAGGTTTTTCCTTTTGTTGGTTTATTTCTTTTAATATTTCTTTCATAGAAATTGAAAAAATAAAAACTCCAATGTTTTGCCTGGTGGGAAATCAGCCTGTACTTTTTCTCCTCAATGGAACTGCCTGAATAAAAATTTTAGGCTCAACAGTCTTAGAACTTTGCAGATACTGTGCCATATTCTTTTCATATACAGCATTGCTGAGGTTAGTTGATGCTTGCTTCTTGCTAGATCATATATACGTTTCTATTTCCTCTTGAAGCTTTGAGGATTTCCTCCTCATTCATGTTATAATTTCACCACAATGTAAGTAATGTAATGTAATGTAATGTAATGTAATGTAATGTAATGTAATGTAATGTAATGTTGTTTGTTTGTTTAAATTCTGTTTAGCATGAAGGATGCCCTTTCAATATGAAGGTTCATGGCTTCAGTTCTGTAAAATTTTTCTTACATATTTGTTCTGCTTACTCTTTCCATTTTGTTTTCTCAGTGAATTCTGGCTGGCTGAGTATTTACACTCTTGGCTCCATCCTCTCTCCTTCTAAGCTTTTCTTTATATTAATTTCTGTTTGCTCATCCTTTTGTGTGCTTGCATCAGGAGACAACTGATTTGTTCACTACTTTGCTCTTTAGCTATTTATCTCACTATGAATTTTTTCTTTTCAACCACTAGTTTTTTGTTTTGTTTTGTTTTGTTTTATGGCTGACATGTCCTTTCCCACACTGGGGCTCACTCTATCTCCAGTTGTCCTCACCAGCACTTAGTATAACTAACAGGTTTTCTCCTGTAAAGTTCTCACACTGATTGCTTCTCTTTGGAGGTAGCGATGGCTGTAGTTAAATGCCACACCCAAGGTGGGAGGATAGGGCCGCACCTTGGAAAGATTACTTCTCTTTCTGCCTTGCTTCACCTCCCTTCCCTTCTCTTCTCCCTTCTCTTCTCCCCTCCCCTCTCTTCTTTTTCCCCTCTCTCCCTCCCTTCTTCTTCTCTTCCTCTTCCTCCTCCTCCTTCTTCTTTTTTTGTGGCACTAGAGATTAAACTCTGAGCTGTACCCTCAGCCCTATTTTATTTTGAAACAGGGTTTTGCTAAGTTGCTGAGGGCCTCACTAAGTTGCCAAGGCTAGCTTAAACCTGTGATTCTCCTGTCTTAGCCTCCAGTTTGGCCTGCCCTGCATTGTCCCTTCTAGTTTTGGCTCCACCCAGAGCCTCACTATTTTTTAAAGAATAGATGCATATGTCCATGTGAGGTGCTTCTGCTTTCCTTAATTTTGATCCCCTGCTTTTTCTGCTTTAGGGATTCCCTATATTTTCTTGTCTATCAATAGTATGCCTTCTAATTTACAACATGGTTCTGCATTTTAGAAAATATTTTATATATTTCTTTAGAGATTTGGAATGAGAAGGGGAAAGCATCAGCTTGGAACCCAGTCATGAGTGATTTTCTTCATGATTGTTCCCCAACTTTGGTTCTTCAAAGACAAGCTAGACAGTTGAGCAGAAAATTACACTACAGTGTTGGGTTTAAAATCTTTCGCAGAGATTCTTTGTTGAAGAGACCAGAGAATGGCATCCTAATATCTTTAAATGAGATGTCTTAATTTTTTTAAATTTGGTTCATGGTCACCTGGCTTTTTCTTTTAGATGTGCTTTTAAAGCACATTCGTTGTGTTACATCCTTTGTCACAGATTCATGGAGTTAATCTTTTTTCCACAATTTTTTTTGATTAAGCATTTTAGATGACTCTGATTGGATGAGAGTACGGTCTTGTGTGTTTCATCACTGTCAACCAATATTTTGCCAGTCACCACGGTCATTGCATTTAGTTGCAACTGGTACTGCTCTCATTTGAGTAAAAGAAATGGCTATCAGGATATTCTTCCTTTGTAAGAGGACTTTTCGTTCACTGCTTCCCCTTTCACACTTCACCATGTAGGTATTACACAGAGAGTAAGTCCTCTACTTACAAGTACTGATGCCCTGAAGGGGCCTGATGGACCAATTAAACATGATAGGTGTTTGATCCATGTTTGCCGAATTGACCAGTTAATATATGCATGGATCATATTAATGATCATATTAGTTGAACCAGGTTTTTAAAAATGATATGGATGTTTCCACAATGTAAAAATAAAGTATTATTCTAGCCAAATTATTCCATATTTTAGCATTTTATAGTTTCCTTTAACATTTCTGTCCTCATCACATTTTGAGAAAGCCTCATTTTCTGTTTTTCCTTAAGTCCTTAGAAATGAAGGGGATGTGGTGGGCGGGGCTAGGACCTCATAGTATAGGAATGCCTGTCAGAGTCAAAATGCCTCACAATATTTTTTAACAGTCCTCACCTGTTGTGAATGACTTGAAATTTATTCATGCTGTGAAACTAGTTGTGGTCTGTTTCTCTACCAGACCTTTTTAAACCTTAGAAAGACTTTATTACTTGCAAGGCAAAAGAAAAACCATATACATATACAATTTCTGCACTAATTAGAATAAGGTGGTGCTGGAAGCAAAAGACTAAAAGGGGACCTCCCAGGTGCTTGATAAGAGGTCATTTTGCTGGTTTGTGCTAAGTCAGCATTTCCTACCTAAATGCTCCTGTTACTTGTAGCGGTTTTAATGAACTTATTGTCAGCTAGTACTTTTTAAAATTTTCTGCTCAATTCTTGTACACTTGGTTGGTCTTTAGCAGTTAGTCTTGCAGTATAAGCTTTTCAATCAGCTTCCCTGGCTGAATGGGATTATTTTAACTTTTTAAATACCATAATTACAATTGAAATCTTATCTGGAAGAGAGGTTCTTCAGGAAGTGTTAATAGTGGATGAAATTCTCTATTCTAAGTAGGTGGCAAACACATTTACGAAAGGTAGTATTCCTGTGGGTCATATGAAAACAGTCCCTCAACTCATTTCACTAGTAACTAGTTACCATAGAGAATGATAGCCCCACAGTGACTATAAGGGGCGATTCATTTGATGGTTGAAGAACTGTGCAGTTACTACATAAAACAACCTTAACGGTCCCATGGCCTGCAATCAGACCCATCTTTGGTTTCCTAGGTATTTATAACGACAATTACAATTGTCGACGTTTTCAACCTTTAGGCTTTTTAGTGGAAAGACTCCTTAAGACATATCAACAAAATACTATTGATGATCTTGAAGATCAGTCTGTAGGTGCCTGGGAGGAGAAGCCTGGTTCCTTGCATTAAATTGATTTGAATGATTTGTGTGTAAGATTTACTTTTCAGCTGGGCACAGTGGGGCACATCTGTAATTCTAGTACTTGGGAGGCTGAGTCAGGAGGATTGTAGGTTTGAGGCCAACCTCAGCAACTTAGTGAGATCTTGTTTGCAAATACAAAATAAAAAGTGCTGGAGGTATACCTTGGAGGTAGAATACCTCTGGCTTCAATCCCTAGTACAGAAAAATAAAGTTGAGATTTACTCTTTGCTTTGGCCACTGTTTGTAGTGCACTCTCTGGTTGGCATTTTTGTACATATTTTTTTTTTTTGTTTTAACCAGGAAAATAGGTCGGTAGTAATTCTCTTTTGTTAGCAATCACAGATTAAAAGGAAATGCTATTCTGCTGCTCTATGTGTGAGGTTGGCATAGCATCTTAACCAGATCGATTTTTTTTTCCCTGATAAGCATAAAGTCTACTTTAGGGTGTTGTTTGCCTTTCATTTGATTGGAGATAAGATTTTTCCTCCTAAAATACAGCAAACATACAGTGGATCATTGCTTTTCTTTATCTTTATAGAATATCAAGTGAAGCTTTTTTTTTTTTTTTTAAATCTGTCAGCTGCTGTTTAAATTTTTGTGTTTAGAAGTTATATGGTAGCTGTCACTGTTATGACATGGCTCACATAAGCTTAGAAGCACAAATTTCAACTTGAGCTTGGAAAGTAATTTTGCTAATTTTCTGTCATTTTTGCAACCAGGTGTAAAGCAGTCTCTTCTAAATAGGTCAGGAGTATTCTGGCTTCATTCCTGGTTGTGGGATATATCTGTTGTGGAGACAAAGAAATTGGAAGATATACTACAAAGACAGATGGGTAAAGGGAGTTGACAAAGAGAGGGAATTGACCCAGAGAGAATTGACGAAGAGGTCAGGTGTTTATTTATTTTAAGTTATTTATGTATGCACAGATAGAAGTGAGAGGAGAGAAGAGAGAACAGAAAAAAAATCATAATTTACTTGAATATTTTTATGGAATGAGCAGAGCTCAGAATCACTGAAACAAAAGAACACACCTTAGACTTTTTAACTGACTACCGAAAGACCCAAACTTGACCCATCTAGTTAATAATCCCAGATGACTAGAGACTTAATTCAATTATTTAAAAGGGGGGGGGGTATCTGGGAGTGGTGGTACACATCAGTAATCCCAGTATTTGGGAGGCTGAGAGAAGGATCACAGGTTTGAGGCTAGGCTTAGCAACTCAGTGAGATTCTGAGCAACCTAGGGATACCCTGTTTGAAAGTAAAAAGTAAAAAAAGGGCTGGGGTGTAGCTCAGAGGTAGAAACCCCTGGGTTCAGTTTCCAGTATCACAAAAATAAAAATAAACGGGTAGACAACATACTTTGAACTAGTGACCAAAGGACCTAGTCCATGGGGTTAGCTCTTAGGGGTGGAAGCAGATGAATGGAAGATCCCAGCAAAGGAGGCAGCCACTGAGTGTCGTTTAGGGTCACGGCCAGGCAGGTGTGGGTCAGGCCAGCACAAACAAACTGATGGTCAATTCCCTCTTTTTGTCAGCTCCCTCTACCTGTCTGTCTTCATGGCATATCTTCCAATCTCTTTGTCTCCACAACGGATATATCCCACAACCAGTAATGAAGCCAGAATACACCTGACCTATTTAGAGGAGACTGCTTTACACCTGGTTGCAAACTCATCAGTTTGTTTTTGCTACTGATAAGCTTTAACTTCCTCACCTGGAATATGGATATAATGGTACCTACTTCCTAAGATCTTTAGGATGACTAATAAGATAATACATGGAAATATCTAAGATGGAGTCTAGCATGTACTGCATACCTGATAAATATTATCTCTTAATCTTGTTTCTACCATCAAAACGGATAGTTAACTTTAAATGTATTTTGCATCTGGATTTAAATATGTGCAGATATTTTGTTAAATTGCTTCAAAGGAAAATAACAAAGCCTAGACTAGATATCAGAACCCAAACAAATTGAATGTGCTCAAATCAGTTCGGGAAAAATTAGACCAGTGGAAGTTAAATAGCTTCTTTTAAAGCAGAACCTCTCAGAGCTGTTAATATGGGGATGTGCATTGTGAATATCCAGACTCCTATGAGGCATGCTTTCCTCTTCCTGTCCCCTTTCTTCTACCTCTTTCCTCCTTCCTTCCCTCCCTCCTTCCCTTCTTCCCTCCCTTCCTTCTCTCTCTCCTTCTGTCCCTTCCTTCCTGGATTTTTTTTCTCCCTGGAGTGTCTCCAGGAATTAGATTTCCTCAGAACATACTTTAGGAAAAGTTTCCTGGACCAGATAATTAGGCCCCTGCTAGTTTTAAGAATAATAGTTGTAGAAGCAGAAGCCTAGTGAACAATTGTCCAACACCCATTGTCTAAATCCTTGCTACTCAAACTGTGGTCTGTGGAATGTGGAATTTGTTAGAAATACAAACTCCCTGGCTCCAGCCCAGACCTACTGGAGAAGAAGCTACATTTTTAACAGGATCTCCTGGTGATTCATATGCACAATTACAGCTTGGGAAGCACTTGGCCAAAAAGAGAAAGCCTTTGCACTGGATGCTTGATACTGTTCTGCTGAGGGATACAGGTGAGGATGTCCTTATCCAGGTCAAGACACCTGGCAGAGAGGTATCTGTCTGGCCGGGAACCTGGTCATCTCTTATCTCCAGCAAGGTTTCTCATTGTGCCAGGAAGACTGCTGTGGTGCTTAGAACCAGGAGCCCATTATGGCAGTGCTGGCAGCTCTTGGAAGCATTGCTGAGCTTTGCTCTGTACTTGTGCTGATTTCAAATCTTATTAAGCCAGGAAGTAGTGCCTGGCAAGTGGTTTATCCCGCCTTGGCTATTCCTGCTTCCCAATTCATTTTTATTGTGCTAATTAAACCTCAAGTGATATTTCAAGTACAGATTGTTTTTTCCACTATTCAATCTTTGGCCAGCATATTAACGCTGTAGAATTAACGTGAGTCAGATGCTTACTCATTTGTGGAAGACTTTACATTTAAAAGATCTAGACTTGGCCAAATTTGCACAGATTCCTTTGGAAACTGCTCTGACAGGGTGATACAATTTCTCTATAAATAAAGGAGACTCATTCTTCTTTCACAAAATAGATACATCATTATTTTGTACATTAACCAAATTTCCTAGATCATGGGTGTGCTGTGGTCTGTGCTCAAGTGGATGTGTGCAGTCCAGGGAGATGGTGACTATAGTGGTGAAGACCCTGAGCTTTGGGTTCAGATCCAAGCTTTAGTGTAGTTGGACAACTTCGGAAGATGTATGTGACTTTTTAAAAATTCATATACTTCATTTACTGAATAAGGACAAAATGCCTGGCTTCAAGATGGTTGCAAGGATTCAGTAAAACAATAAATTACTAGACAAGAGTATCTGGTTCAATTAATGCCCAATAAGACTAATGTTACTACTACCGTAATTAAATATTTGTAGGGCTGTTAATCTTATAAGCTTAAGCTTAGAGAATAATACTACATTAACTTTATAGGGAAAATTAAGATTATGGCAGCATTTCCTACTGAAATGTTTTATTTAAAATTTTCTCAGAATGTCTAAAATATTAGATGTGTTTATGAAAGGGCAGGAAATGCATCCCCTGACTTTGTACTTGAGGTACCAAAAGGGGTATCTTTTGTGTCGTACTGGGGACTGAACCCAGGGATGTTCTACCTGTGATCTACACCTCCAGCCCCATTTTAATTCTTATTTTGAAATAAGATCTACGTTGTTGAGGGCCTTGCTAAGTTGCCAAGGCTGGCCTCAAACCTGTGATTCTTCTGTCTCAGCCTCCCGAGTACTAGGATTGCAGGCATGTGCCACCACACCTTGGCTAGGGGGTGTCTTTAAACTCCATTGGCAATATTTGGCTAGTGGAGGGGGTGAGAGAGACCTTGAGAAAAAACATTATTACAGGATTGGCCCCATGATCTCTCCAGAGTCAGCAGAGAAATCTATAAGTTCAAAAAAAATGGGTGAGAGTTAAGTCAACAAAATGCAATAGGTTATAGGCCAGAAAAGCAGAAGAATGATTTAAAGGCTATGAATTCTGACTACCAAGTTGGCAAGGGGGAAAGCCCAGGGGAAACTTTATTTGCATTGCAGAATTACAACAAGCCTTGGGGAGTAAGAGAATACATACAGATATTGGCTAAAGGTCTGTTAATAATCAGTTGAAGAGAATTTTGTTCTGTATATTCCAGGTTGCTGCACCCTTTCTTCCTGAGCAGAATACTAGATGTTTAATTCTCCAAAGAGGATGAAAAAAAGATTCTGGGGAGCTCCAGGTAGAGTAGTGGTGTGGGAGCCATAGAGAAAATGATGGATTTAAATATTGATTTTAGATATTTCAAGCCTTCCTTCTCATCCAAGCAGGGCATTGGAAGTAATTCTTCCAGTGGATTAAATAATTAGATAGTCCTTCCTTCAAAATAGTTTAATGATACTGACATCAGGTTGCATCCAGAAAAGAGACCAATAATATGGTTGTATAGTGAAGCTGATAGTTAATAAATATGCAGTGCATTGTTAAGGATGTGTGAAAAGCCAAGATCAGCAAATACTTGAGGAAAACTTAAAATACAAAAGACAAGCCAGGCCTGGTGGCACATGCTTGTAATCTCAGTACTTGGGAGGCTGAGACAGGAGGATCTGGGTTCGAGGTCAGCCTCAGCTACTTAGTGAGGCCCGTAGCAACTTAGTGAGACCCTGTTTCAAAATAAAAGACTAAAACATAGGGCTGGGGGGTGTAGCTCGGAGGTAGAATGCCCCTGGGTTCAATCCTCAGTTCCTAAACAAAACAAACCAAAACCAAGATCCTTGGAAACTAAAAGGTCTATCTGAAGAAATCACCCTCCAAATAGAGCAAATAGAAACAAAGAGGGAAAACAAGAAATAAACAATTTGAAATTTAGATAGGCTATTTGGAAGAACCAGTATCCAAATAATAGGATTTCTAAGTGGTAAGAAAGCATGGCATTCCCTTCCCTTCTCCCTTCCTCCCTTCTTTCTTCCTTCCTTCCTCCTTTCGACATATAAGAGTGTTGCATCCTATAATTTGATACTGGTTAAAATTGATGAAATACAGTAATGATTACATTTTAGATGGTTTTCCTATAACGAAGGCTGATGTGCTCATACTAAGGCTGATGTGCTCATACTAAGCTTTATCTCCCCATCTAGACAATGTCAGCTCATAGCATGGGGGAAGATAAGAAGACAGGGTTATGTTGAGTCTGGCGCAGGCTTATGGAACAGGCTGGTATTCTGTGTGAAAGCAGTCTTCCTATAGTGGGAGGCCAGTAGATAACATGAAAATAGAAAAGCCAAGAAGCAGCATCATAAGCATGGTATTTAGTGAGGTGGAGATCAGTACCAAAGGAAGACATTCAAAGAGATGTAATGGGTGCCTTCAAGAACAGAAAGTAGCATCATCTGGGTGAAGTGAGACTACTGTTCTGCACATAGTCTTCTGAATGTTTTTGTAACAAGTATTGTAGTATAGAATCTTCAAAAACTACCTATGTGTTTGATTTTTAAAAAATAAAAAATGTATTTTAAAAAAGTCACCCAGATCATATCATTCACTTCAAGGATACATTGCCTTGACATGCTCCTGAATAAATTGGAAAGCTAAATTATCACAGTAGTTGTGACCAACTACATTGAGGGAGGAAAAAAAATGGCTCAACCATGTCCACACATTTAATATGAGCCAGGTTTAGGATCTGCAGTTCAATTATATTTACTGTCTCTCTTTTGGCCATTGTCTATGCTTCTTGCCTTGTTTAGCTCTGGGTATTACAGGCCTTTTTGAAATTCTGGGAAAGATATGATATTACTCTCTGCTGGATGCTTACAGGAAGGAAGAGTTCCAAAGAGGTCTCACTAGCCCCTGAAAGCCAGATCTTGTTGAGCTATCCTCTCAGTGGTGGGGATACTATGAGACCTGCACTGTAAAAAATCTTGTCTGATATCAATAATAAAGAACAATGACTTTTCCAGTAAAGACTGCATCATGAAGATATGCATACCAAAGTAAAGATGGTGGGTCAGATTACCATCCATTGGGTGGGTTAATTCCAGTTTAGCAGCTGTCCAAGATGAATTGCCTTTTCTGAACTCCAGGTTGCTTCTGAGTTAATGATGTGTCACAGTCCTATGTGACCTGGTTGCCAATGAATACAGTCCCAAGAAGTTTCTGATACCAGAGAAGGGGTTGGTTTGACTGGCAGGACCTATCATGTTGTCACCCAAGCCTGTGTTCATGTAAAAAATGCTATGATTTCTATGTAGTTTAAAGCAGTGTATATACCCAGTAGGTATGATACTCTGATGATGTGATAGCAAAACACCTACCTTTTGAAATGATGCGCTGCTAAAATGTTAAGATATACTTATAAGGTTCAGAGTTTTATCTGATAATAAAAACATTTTTAGGGAGCCGGGCGTGGTGGCGCACGCTTGTAATCCCAGCATTCGGGAGGCTGAGACCGGAGGATCCGGGTTCGCGGCCAGCCTCAGCTACCTAGTGAGGCACTCCGCAACTTAGTGAGACTCGGTTTCAAAATAAAGAATAAAAAATGGGGCTGGGGGTATAGCTCGGAGGTAGAATGCCCCTGAGTTCAATCCCCAG
>PVLC010025075.1:0-23939 GCA_004027655.1 Graphiurus murinus
GATCCTCCTGTCTCAGCCTCCCAAGTACTGGGATCACAAGTGTGTGGCACCACGCCCGGCTTAGCCCATATTTATTATAAACGATCATGTTCCTTATATTTGCAAGTGTGCAACACAGTCATAGACCTCAACTCAGGGAAGTGAGAATCTCTCAGTCCTGAGATGGCCACAGCTGGAGGACGGCTTGGAGACCATCTAGTCCAAGACAACAAGTAACCTGTCACACGGGCCACTTCTTCCTATCTTGTGTCCACAGCAGACATTGCTAATCTATCATGATGCTGAATCCTGACAGGCGGCCTCGCAGTCTCCCCTCACCACACCTCCTGGTGACCACAGGCAGTGAGTGAGTTGGCGCTGTGTGTGAGACAAAGTCAGTGTGGTCTGGCTCAGAGAGGTAAAGGGACCTACTCAAGGCTGCACAGCCAGGCAGTAGCTTAGCTGGGACTAGAGAACAGATTTCCTGTCTCGCTTGCTCTCTGCATCCTCCTCTGCCTTGAGGAGCTGAGTGTCCCAGAGAGAGGCAGAACAGAGGGGCCATTTAGGAGCCTGAGTCTAGATTCTGGAGAACTCTTCAAACTCTTTTTGTAGCTTCAGGACTTCTTATCATGTCTGCATTTAAATGTTGGGGAGAGAACACTTAAAATTACAGCCTGGCATGATGGCACGTGCCTATAATCCCAGTATTTGGGAGGCTGAAACAGGACCATTGCAGGTTCGAGGCCAGCCTCAGCAACATCGTGAGAGTCTCAGCAACCTAGTGAAATCCTGCTTCCAAACAAAATAGAAACAAAAAGGGCTCAGGATCTAGCTCAGGTAGAATGCTCCAGGTTCAATCTCCAGAATAATAATAATAATAATAATAATAATAATAAGCCGGGTGTGGTGGCGCACGCTTGTAATCCTAGTACTTGGGGGTCCAAGACAGGAAGATCACAGCTTGGAAGACAACCTCAGCCATTTAGTGAGGCTCTCAGCAACCTAGTGAGACCCTGTTTCCAAATAAGAAATAAAATTGGTCTGGAAGTGTAGCTCGAAGGTAGGATGCCTCTGGGTTCAATTCCCAGTACCACCACCAAAAAAAAAAAATTACAAAAGTCAAGCTGGGCATCCGTATCCCAAGTATTTGGAAGGTGGATTACAGATTCAAGGCCAGACTTAGCAACTTAGTCTGTTTCAAAATAAAAAAGAATAATGATAATAATAAAAAGGGCTGGGAGCGTAGCTCAGAGGTAGAATGCCCCTGGGTTCAATCTCCACTACAAAAGAAAAAAGAAAAAAAAAATGCCCAAAGTCATATATGCTCATTGCAAATAGTTAAGTAAGTAAAACAGATGAGAATATCCAATGGAAGAGCTCTGTACTGTCTTAACGATTCTGGTCCTTCCAGGTGCTTCTCCTCTCACAGGTAGATACATATAACAAGCAGGCTGGAAGTGTAGCCCTTCCCATCTACCAGTGCCTCCATCTCTGGGAACCAGCGCACAGTAGGTGCTCAAATGGCTTTCCCACTTGGCGTAGCTTAGGTTCCTTTTTTTTTTTTTTTTTTTTTTGCGGTACTGGGGATTGAGCCCAGGGGCATTCTACCTCCCAGCTACGCCCCCAGCCCTATTTTTTATTCTTTATTTTGAAACAGGGTCTCACTAAGTTGCAGAGGGCCTCACTAAGCAGCTGAGGCTGGCCACGACAAACATGCAAGGTTCCTTTCTGTGTGAGCATAGGTGGTGCTTCATTGCTTGATCTCCTGAATTGGTGAATTGCGTGACCGGTCTCTTTGGTGAGCATTTGGACTGCATTGTGTTTTCCCCTTAACAATGCCGAGGCCTTGCTCTCTGGCTGGCCTGCAAGGCTGGCACCAAAGTCCCTTCCCGTGGCTTCCAAATGCCGCCATCCATCAAATCTCCGCAGGCTCTGGTTTCCTGGGATCACAGACAGAGAACCCAAAGCGGAGGAGCTGGCGGCTCTGTGACAGCTCCCAGGAGCAGGGTCGGGTTACAGCGGGTGGATGACAGGTCCCCTCAGCTGCAGGGCTCCGCCACCCCCACATCCAGAGGCTGGTGCCCCGGATGACACCCCACAGCTCACACAAGAAGCAGAGGATTAACCGGGGCCACATCAGCCGGGTGCTGACAGCCGGGCCTGAGGTCTGGGTCAGCTCTGTGACTGAGCGCTTGGAAAGCAGAAGCGACTGGGTTCTGGGAGGCGCAGGGGGTCAGCGGGCGAGGGTCTGGCTCAGAAGAAGACCCACCTGCCTGTGCACAGCCTGCCCGCCCCCTTGGGCCAGGGCGCCCCTTCCCTGTGGCTCCCATGCTCAGCTTCTTCCCTCCCCTCCTCAGACCCTCGCCTCTCGCAAAACCCTGGAACCCATTCTGACTCCTCTTTCTCTCACGCTTCCATTCAGTCTATCAGCAAAATCAGCTCTTCCTGCAAGATACCACTTCTCACCACCTCGGCTGCTGCAAGACGGGGGTCCAAGCCTGCACCATCTCTCACCTGTGTCACTGCAGTAAACTCACTAATTGGTCTCAGCACCATCCCAAACAGGGCCTCGTGATGGTTATGGGGGAAAATGTAATGCAACTCCAACACTCACCAAACGGACCATTAACTCAAGTCTCCTCTCAACACAGGAGCTAAAGAAATCCCTTTAAATGATCCAAGTCAGGTCTTGTCACTTTTAAAAATCTATGTATGTATGTATGCATGTATTTATTTATTTATTTAGTTAGTTAGTTAGTTATTCATTTATTCATTCATTTATTTATTTAGCTAGCAGTTCTGAGAATGAAACCCAGGGGTGCCCCACCACTGAGCTACATCCCCTGCCTTTTTATTTTTTTATTTTGAGGAAGGAGCTCACTAATTTGCCCAGGCTGGCCTGGAAAACTTGCAATCCTCCTGGCCTCAGCCTCTCGGGTCACTGAAGTCACAGGCATGTACCATCACACCCAGCTTTTTATAGACCTCATTTTTCTCAGAGTAAAAGCCCAAAATCTCATAATGGCCCACACGGCCTTGCACCAAATCTTCACTCTCCCCACAAATTCCTTGTAGTAGCGTTATCTAGACGAAACTGTGTACATCCCAGCATGAGCACACACTGTCCGTTTGTCCCGCCACTAATGACCTCAACTTCAATCACTTGGTTAAGAAGGTATCCATTTAAAAATTCCCTCTTAATCAAAAATAAAAGCCGTAGCTGGGCATGGTGGCACACGCTTATAATCCTAGTACTTGGGAGGATGAGACAGGAGGATCACAGGTTCATGGCCAGCCTCAGCCACTTAGCAAGGCCCTCTGCAATGTAGTGAGTCCCTGTTTCAAAATTAAAAATGAAGCAGGGCTGGGGATGTAGCTAAGAGGTAGAATGCTCCTGGGTTCTATCCCCAGTACAACAACAACAATAATAATAGTAATAGTAACAACAACATTTTCTGCAGGTTGCGGGCACACCTGGCCTGGCGTGCGGCCACACTGCACATCATCTTCAGCGGGGATCCAGGTCGGCCAGCAACGGTGTGAACACCTGCAGCACAAGGTACTCACACCTGGCCAGCGGGAGAGAGAGCTGACGTCCCTCCTGGCCTCTCTGGGGCGCACGTCTGAGCGTGTCAACTCCCAGCAGCCTTAAATAGGGAGCGGAAGTCACACAGGAGCCAGGAGGGCTGACCTCACAGCCCACCGACTCTGTGAACAAGGACAGCCCTCTGGTTTACTGCAGGAAGTAACTCTGTCCCCCTCACCCTCACTCTCACCCAGGGCCCTCGGGAAATGAGACTTAACATTCCTGACAAGGGTGTGGTGGGCAAAGGCTGGTTCAGGGAACAGCTGCTGGGGACACAAAATTAGCGGCCCTGGAAACGAGCTAGCTCCTTAAATCCCGAGGGCCTGCCTTGGACAGGGCACGTCTGCGGAGATTTGGTCAGTCGGACACATGAATCACAGGAACCGGGCCACACAGAGGAAAAACCGTGTCCGTTTTCCTGTCTTGCTGAGGAGCCCTCCACTCCCCTGGGGTCTCCAGATAATGCCGAGAAGCTGTCCGGACAGCAACTTAGCCGGCTGTCACGCTGGCCCCTGGCTTCAAACTGGGACCTGAGATTCTCAAGATGAGGTTAAATTATGCTGATTCTACATTCGAAATGGAATCGTGCCTGGTATGGGTTCTCCCTACACTGGCAGGGTGCAAGGCAGAGAGCTGAGCGAACCAGCGTCTCACTAACTGGTCCCACATCAAAGGCTGTTTTTGTGCTAAAATTTTGTCCCCAGGACACAGAGAGCGATGGCTCAGGCCATTCTGAATTAATTTGCCCTCAGGGGTATTGGAGGAAATATGGGAAGGAGAACTTACATTTTGGCATGTCCTATGTGCCAAGTGAGAATATATATACATTTTTTTTTCTCATTTCATTGTCTCAACTACATTTTGAAGGAAATTTTAATACCCATAGTGGGAAAGAGGAAATGAGGGAAAAAGAAGCAAAGAGAGGTTACTTGATGTGCTCAGGCTGGCATAGTTAAGAAGTAGCACAGCTGGGATTTGAACCCCCATCTGGCGACTTCACACCCCTAAGTGCTTAAGTATCATGTATCTCCCTTTAGCAATATTGGATTTTCTTAGGCTCTCTACTCTTTTCTTTTTCTTTCTTTCTTCCTCCCTCCCTTTATCTCTCTCTTTCTTTCTTTCATTTTGTGGTGCTGAGGATTGACCCTAGGGCATTCTACCTCCAAGCTACACTCCTGGTCTTATTTTATAGTTTACTTAGAAGTAAGGTCTTGCTAAGTTGTTGAAAGCCTCCCTAAGTTGCTGATTCTGACTTTGAACCTGTGAACCTCCTGTCTCAACCTCCCAAGTCCTGGGATTTCAGCCATGCACCATCATACCCAACTTCTACACATTTTTTTTTTTTTTTTTTTTTTTTTTTTGCGGTACTGGGGATTGAACTCAGGGGCATTCTACCTCTGAGCTATACCCCCAGCCCTATTTTTTATTCTTTATTTTGAAACCGGGTTTCACTAAGTTGCAGAGTGCCTCACTAAATAGCTGAGGCTGGCCGTGAACCCGGATCCTCCGGTCTCAGCCTCCCGAATGCTGGGATTACAAGTGTGCGCCACCACGCCCGGCTTCTACACATTATTTTTAATAACAATCAAGAAATTTTAAATTAAGACATTCATTCCAAATCTGAAAAACAAAAGCAAAAAAAAAAACCTCACTAGAACTAATAAATTAATTGAACAAGGTAAAAGGATTCAAAGTCAATATACAAAAATAATTGTATTTCTATAAACTAGCAATGAACTACTGGAAAAGTGAAACTTAAAATGCCACTTATAATGAAAAATGAAATACCTAGACATAAAATTCGTATTAGATGTGTACATCACTGAAAACTCCAAAGCATTGCCAAATGAAATTAAGGACAACCTAAATAAACCACAATATATACCATGTGTATACCATGTTCATGGATCAGAAGACTCATGGTACTAAAATGTCCATTCTCTCAAACTATGCCCTCAGCTCTATTTTATTTTTATTTGGAAATAGGGACTTGCTAAGTTGCTGTGACTGGCCTCAAATGTGCGATCCTCCTGTCTCAGCCTCCAGAGTCTTGGGGTCACAAGTCAGCTAAAAGTTTCATCCTTTCAGTGTATACTATAAGTAATAAAAGCACTAACACATGCCAAGCTCTATTCTAAGAGCTTTACATATATGAGAGCATCATTTAACTCTCTCAACAAGATAGAATAAGAAAGTAGCCAGCATTGCATATAGGAAGGGAAATTGTTTCGTGATGATGTGTTTTATATTTTCCACTTCCTCAGTTGTGTGTAGGTACAGAACTCCAATGTGCCTATGTATCTACTATCTTGCAGTGGAGTTGCAATCATGAAAGTCTAAAAGCCACTAATGTAGTAGATGGGAGGGTTTTAAGAAGCCTAAGTAATGCAATGCAGGTAAAATTCTTTGCACAGAGTCTGCTACCTAATAAAGACTCAATAAATGATAGATGCAGGTATCATTATGATCAGGGTGCGCTTCAACCTGTGCAGGTACATAGCACCCAGCACTTAGTTTAATGCTCTGCTCTCACAATCTGGAAATCCTTAGACGGTTTTGAAGAAGAGGCCCATATCTTTATTAGCACTGAGTCCCACACACTATATAGCTGATCCTGACTGTTAACATGCCATTTATTAAAACATTTACTTCTAATATAAAATATTTAATTATTACTTGTTATTATCAAGTTCCATCTCCACCTCTTACTAATCAGAGGAACTTGGGTGAGAATATGTACAAGATCTCCATTTCCTCATCTGTAAGATAGGGATAGTAATAATATTTTCCCCTTAAGGTTGTTGTGAATATTGTGTTTTTTTGTTTTGTTTTTGTTTTTTTGCGGTACTGGGGATTGAACCTCAGGGGCATTCTACCTCCGAGCTACACCCCCAGTCTTATTTTTTATTCTTTATTTTGAAACAGGGTCTCACTAAGTTGCAGGGGGCCTCACTAAATAGCTGAGGCTGGCTGTAAACCCGGATCCTCCTGTCTCAGCCTCCCAAGTACTGGGATTACAAGCAGGTGCCACCAGGCTCAGCTTGTTGTGAAGGTTTAAACAATACAACAAACACTAAGTGTCAAGAACAGCACCTGACACAGAGTAAGCACTTCAAAATGTTAACTATTATTATTATTATTATTATTATTAGTTTTATTGAAAAGAGGTAATCTTAGGCCTCTTTTTTCTGTTGCATTATTTTGATTATTGAACTAAGCAGTGATTCTAAAATTTATTTGAGCATGAGATTACTTTAAGAATCCAATTAATAGCAGGATTACTGTACTTGGGGGGCTGAGATAGGAGGATCACAGGTTCGAGGCTAGCCTCAATTAATTTAGCAAGCCCCTCAACAACTTAGGAAGACCCTGTTTCAAAATAAAAAGGATTGGGAGGTGTATCTCAAAGACAGTGATGTAGGATGACCTGTCACCCCAGCAATAGAATGCCCCTGGGTTCAATCCTCAGTACCAAAAAAAAAAAAAGAATTCAATTACAAGTAGGTGTGTGGTACATGCCTATAATCCCAGTATTTGGGAGGTTTAGACAGGAAGATTACAGGTTCAAGACCAGCCTCAGTAACTTAGCAAGCCTGTGTCTCAAAATAAAAAATAAAAAGAGCTAGAAGTGTAACTCAGGGGTAGAACGTCCCTGGGTTCAATTCCCAGTACTTAAAAAAGAAAGAAAGAAAAAGAAAAAGGAATCCAATTACTGTCTGTGAAGACACCTCCCAGGAAAACACAGATAGTCTCTGCACATCCGTGCACACCTCAGCTGCAGTTTCAGGACATTTCCAGGCCCCAGGTCAAGACTATCAGAAAGCGAGGATGAGAATGGCCCTTCTAGCGCTGGGAGTGAGACCAAGGAGACCAAGGGGACGCAGGCAGCACGGCAGTGCTTCTGGGCTGGGGTATGTGCCTGCCAACTTTAAGTCAGCTGCTATTCTTAGCTTTACTTTATATGGCCAGAGGAGGAATGAGGACTATAGGGGGGGAGGGGGACCGGGACTGAGGCTCAGAGCAGGGCTTGGGAGGCCCTTCCCCTTGCCAGAGTTGAAGAGCTCAACCTCCAATCACAGCCTTGGCTTGGAGGAAAGGGAGGCTCTACAGAGGTAAGAAGATAAGAGCTTTGAACAAGAGGCCAGAAGAGTGATTTCCAGACTTCTTTTTTTTTTTCGGGGGGAGGGGGGATACTGGGGATTGAACCCCGTGGCATTCTACCTCTGAGCTACACCCACAGACCTATTTTGTTTTTTTATTTTGAATCAGGATCTCACTAGGTTGCTGAGGGCCTTGATATGTTGCTGATGCTGGCCTTGAACCTGTGATCCTCCTGTCTCCGCCTCCCAAGTACTGGGATTACAAGCGTGTGCCACCACGTCTGGCTGATTTTCAAACCTTTTTGACCACAACCTACAGTAAGAACTACATTTTACATCATGACACACTTAAACACACACACACAACTAAACAAGCATTTTAGGAAATAATACTTCATCTAATCCTCTGCAAAATATTCTGATAGTTGCTATTCTAGTCTAGTCTATTCTGCTCTACTCTAATTTCATTTTGAAAAATGTAGGTCCTGACCCACTAAATAGATTTCACCATCTGCTGATGGGTCAGCGTGCAGCCCGGCAGCCCGTGGTTTCCCGTGGTTTCGAGCAGGCGGTGACCCGGGACAGCTGACTGCAAGGGCCGGTGAGGGCAGCGCGTACTCTCTCTGCCGAGTCTTCGCTCTTTCCCATCTAAGCAGCAAGTTGGGGCCTCCTGACTTTTGGGGACTCGTCTTTTGACCTGAAGTTGTCAGGCTCCTTCCAGCACATACTCCAGGGCTCAGCTTGCCACCTCCTCCAGGAAGCCTCCCTGGATGGCTAAGTCATTTCCCCACCTCTCACCTCCTTCTTCCCTTGTCCGCTCCTCTCTGGCCCCCAGAACCACACTGCAGCTCCACTTTCTGTTAGATTCCCGGGGAAGGCCTTTCCATACGTTCATTTCTATACCGCCGGTGTAGTGTAGTTCTGGCTTTATAATCATGTAGTTATATATTTAATGTGTAGATTAATAATAGTTAATAGGTCAGGCATGGTGGTACATGCCTGTAATCCCAGTACTTGGGAGGCTGAGACAGGAGGATTGTAGGCTTGAGACCAGCCTCAGCAACTTAGCGAGACCCTATTTCAAAATTAAAAAATGAAATGGGAGTCAGGCGTGGTGGCACACGCTTGTAATCCCCGTACTTGGGAGGCTGAGACTAGAGGATCCGAGTTCGCAGCCAGCCTCAGCTACTTAGTGAGGCCCTCCGCAACTTAGTGAGACCCTGTTTCAAAATAAAGAATAAAAAAATAGGGCTGGGGGTGTAGCTTGGAGATAGAATGCCCCTGGGTTCCATCTCCAGTAGCAAAAAATGAATAAATAAAGATAAAAAATAGTTACTAGTAGTACAATGATCACTTATTGAGTAGCTCCTTCATCCCCTGAGAAGCCTGGGTGGGGGAGGACGGGTCCCTTCTGTGGATGAGGAAATGCAGGCTCAGAGGCTAAGGAACCCGGCAGAGAGGCCGCTGGCCCAGCGCTGCCAGCTCCCGGCTGCCCCTCACTACTTGCCCGCCTTCCCTTCCGTGCCACCCAGGACAGGGCAAAGGGCGGGTCCTTAACAAACCCTCAGAGGACTGATGACAGCTTGATTAAAGAGATTTTCCAAAGCAGTGGCCACATCTAATTTTGGACAGTTACACCTCGTGTGTGGCTCGGGGGAGAGACTCCAGGAGGTTTCTAGGGCCCCTGGATGTGGGGCCATCTCCCCGGGGAGAAGTCCGGGGCTCTGACAGACCAGAGCGGCGGGTCTGCTGGTGACCTGGGTGAGCTCCTGGGCACGCCCGTGGTAAAGCCCAGGGCCTGCAAAGCCTGGAGGATGTGACCCACGCCCACAATTCCAACCTGGGCTCCTGCCTGCGCCCCTCATTAATCAGGGTTCCAGCCACCACGACCTTCTTGGTGTTCCTCAAAGGTGCCGAGCCCGAGCCTGCCTCAGGGCCTTTGCACTGCCCCTTCCTCTGCCTGGAAGTCCTCACCTCCTCTCTGGCCCTCCCCATCCTGCATCTAAAAACACCGCTCTCAGCTAGGAGTGGTGGCGCACACCTATAACCCTCGTACTTAGGAAGCTGAGACAGGAGGATCACAGGTTTGAAGCCAGCCTCAGCAACTTAGAGAGACCCTGCTTCCAAATAAAAAAATAAAAGGGGCTGGGGGTGTACCTAGAAGATAGAATGCCCCTGGGTTTAATCCCCAGCATCACAAAAATAAATAAATAACAAATAAAAACACTATTCTCTTTCCTATGATTTTTTAAAATAACACTAGTAACCTCTAGAAATTACATACAGGATTGCTTTCTAGTTTAGTTCTGTCTTCTCCACTGGACAGGGGGATTCTTGGGGGCACAGTCTTGCCCATTAGTCCAGGCCCTAGAATTTGTTGTGGGATGGTGCCTGCCACAGAGGAAGTGCCCAGTAATAGTGACTGAATGCATGAATGAACGCATGAATGAATGAATGAATGAATGGGTTTTATCTCTTTTAGACATTCTGGGAGATCAACCTATTATTTCCCATGCTCACATTAACCCAGCCATATGTGCCCCTCTGACTTGAATCTCAAGCCCCAACACATGCGCACGCACGCATGCACGCACACACACACACACACACACACACACACACACACGCACAGACACACATACCCGTGCATGCGCACTCTCTCCTTGGTTTGGGGAGAGCCGAGTGAACGGAAGAACACTTGGTGCGTGCTCCCAGCACTCCCCTTCGCATGGTAACTGAGACCTTGCAAGCACTCAAGTGTTAGCTCCATCTTATTGCTAGAGAAACTGAGGCTAGCTCTCTGCTGCATCCTCAGTGGCGGCACAGACAGCTCTGAATTGGAGAGGTTCGGTGAACAGCTCAAGGTCACCACACTAGCAAGTGGTGGAGCCCTCGAGCCGCCATATGCATTTACCCACAAAAACTCAAAGGACACAGCCCCACGGCATCCAGACACCCTCGACGGCAGGGCCTGGCTCAGACACGAACCCCCCTGCCCCTCAGGCTGCTCTCGGGGTGCCCCTGGCCTCCTCAGGTTACAGCCTGGGAGTGGGGTGGGGTGCTGCTGCTTCTCCCGGCCTCCCCAACCCACTCCCAGAATGCCCACTTCCTATCAAGAGGGGGACAGGTGACAGGTATTATCATATCTGCCAACGCCTTCCGGCGCCAAACAGAATCGTTTTTTAATTAACCACAGTTTTGAGCTATGCAGCCCATTAGGAAGATGCCATAGAATTATCCAAAGTCAGAAGGAACCTGATCACTTCAAGTGGAGCCAACAAGCCGGGCGAGGTGTCCCACGCTTGTAATCCCAGCATTTGGGAGGCTGAGACCGGAGGATCTCAGGTTTCTACCTAGTGAGGCACTCCGCAACTTAGTGAGACCCTGTTTCAAAATAAAAAATAAAAAAACAGGGCTAGGGGTATAGCTCAGAGGTAGAATGCCCCTGAGTTCAATTCCCAGTACCACAAAAAAAAAAAAAAAAAAAAAACCTTCAACACATATAAAATGTGCCTGATGAGCCAATTAAAACAGCTTTCTGGGCCCTTGCTTAGAGATTCTGGTTCAGAGGGTCCAGATGAGGCCCCGAACTTGCATTTCTGTCTGGGAACAGATGATACTGACACTTCCTGTCGACGGACCACATTCCGAGCAATACTAATGTATAAAGAGGCCCATTTTAAGACCAGCATGGTGATGCGTGCCTGTAATTCCAGTACTTGGGAGACTGAGGCAAGAGGATCATAGGTTCGAGGACAGCCTCGACAACATAGCAAGACTCTCAGCAACCTAGTGAGAGGATGCTTCCAAAAAATAAAGGGGCAGGGAGGGCTGGGGTGCAGCCTAGAGGTAAAATGCCCCTGGGTTCAACCTCCAATACAAAAAAAGGCCCATTTTATGGATAAGGAAACAGACTCAAATAAGTGATATGTCCCAAGTCTCGCCCAGGAGATGAGGTCACGATACCCGCTCTGCCGCTTCCCAGGGCTGTTTTGCCACAGACAGCTCCTTTGCTTTCTTAAGCCATGATTCCCCTCATGCTTCTGAGTCTTTGTCCAAACTCCCCTCTCTGCCGGGGCGGTCCCCGACGTCTGCCTCACCCTCATCATCTTCCCCGCAGAGCCAGCTCGGTGTCACCTCCTCTGAAGCGTTCCCTGCCCTCCTCAGACCTAACCGCTCTCTGTGCGTGTGTGTGCGTAACTGCGTGTGCGCAGCCCTGTCTTTAAAGCCGGGGACTGAATCTTACTCCTCCTTGATCCAATCCTTTGTACAATGCCTGGCAAATAGGAAGTACCGCAGACATATGCGCTGCATGAAGGAATGCATGGGTGCGTGGTGGACGGCTGGCTGGGCGGGCGGGTGCTTGGATGGGCAGATAGGTTTTTGGATGGATGGATGGATGGATGGATAGATGGATGGATGGATGGATAGATGGATGGATGGATGGATAGACGGACGGATGGACAGATGGATGGATGGATGGATAGACAGATGGATGGATGAATGGATGGACAGATGGATGGATGGATGGACAGACGGACGGATGGATGGATGGGTGGATGGACGGACGGACGGACGGACGGACGGACGGATGGATGGACAGACGGATGGATGGGCGGATGGATAGGTCTTGGGATGGATGGACGGATGGATGGATGGATGGATGGATGGATGGATCCAATTTTCGTGGCAAAGTTAAGACCGAACCCTGATTCTGCTAGAGCACGAGCTGGAGTCTATTCCGCAGCTGTTTCTATACCCAGCAGCAAACAGCAGAAGTTTCAAATTGCTAGTGAGCACCAAGTGTGTATTTATATGGCAGGCCTTGTACTAAGCTCTCCTGCTAATCTTTGCAATAACCCCCTTGTTGGCCCCACCTTTACCAACAAGAAAATGAGTACTCAGAGAGGTAGAGCGGCTTGCCCAGAGCCACACAGCGACTCGCATCCCAGCCCTTCTGATTCTGTGCCAGCTGCCCGCACTTTCCCACCCTCCGACGCACCCCAGCTCTGCCCGGCCCAGGCTGGGCTCACCTCCATCGGCGTAGGTCTCGGTGCCATAGCCGTCCTGCAGGCCGTTGTTCCAAGTGCCCTCGTACTTGGCGCCGCTGCTGGTGCTCTGCCGGGTTCCGTAGCGTCCCTTGAAGCCGTGTGTCCACTCGCCCTTGTAGAGCCAGCGCCCCTTGGTCTCTATGCCCAGCCCGTGCCGCTTGCCCTGGCTCCAGTATCCTTCAAAGGTGTTTCCGCTGGGCCAGGTGTAGACACCTGCCACTTCAAAACCAAAGTTCCAGGAGCCTGAGTACTCGCCCTGCCCCTTGGGGCCGGTGCACAGCCCGTGCCCGTGGGCCTTGCCCCCCTCCCAGCCCCCACAGTACGCCCCGCCATCGTCAAAGTCAAAGCGGCCCCCACTCATCTCATCCTCGGCCCCGGCAGCCTCCCCGCCCGCCAGCTTGGGTGCAGGGGGTGTGGGGTACCTGACGCTCTCCAGGCCCGCTCAGGCTGGGCCCCCCCAATCACCACCCCCCAGGAGGGTGAAAGCAAGATGCCAGCACAGGCTGAAAGAGCCCAGGAGCCAGCTCAGCACTGGGGGCGCCAGGGGACACTGCCATGCTGGAAGGCTCCTCACTCAGCCCCAGGAAGGCTGCCTCTGGCAGAGGAAGCCAGAGAAGGACTCAAAGTCCCCACAAAAGGTCCCAAGTCTGGCTTCCATGAAGTCCAAGGAAAAGCGGTGTGATCCCTTTAAGAAGCGCTGGAAAGCGGTGGGGTAGAGGGGTCCCACCGCGCTCTCCCCCGGGGCAGCCCCAGGCCGGCCAGCGCTGGCCCCTCGCTCCACCGCCCGGGTGGGCGTGCGCTGCGCTCTCCCCGCGCGGCCCCGCCCCTCCTCCAGCCCTGCCCTCCCCCTGGGACAGAAAGGTCAGTGTTGCCCTAACAAGGCCATTGGATCTCAGAAGCTGCTCCCAAAATAACCCCCGGGCGGCCCAGCCCCCTTCAAAGCGGAGGGAGGGGTGCTTCTGATGGAGCCCGGGAAGCTGGAGGGCCGAGGAAGGAAGCTGAGAACTCAGAGTAGGCCGCCGGCCACCTGGTGCTCTGTCTCCCCACGAGTAGGCTCCCTTCCACCCTGAGTCCCCGGGTCCCCGGGCAGGGAGGGGACACCAGACCGCAGAATGCCTGATCCTAGAACACTTCAGATCCCCCAGAGCGGAGAGGTTGGCAAACCTGGGCCCCCCAACACTTGTATGCGTAATAGGACCCGGGGTTGCAGCGCCACACCAGCCTGTCAAGGAATCCGGTGACCTAAAGGCACAGGAATGGGAGACAGCTTTCACATACGCTTATTTATTTAGTTAGGTACTAAGGAATTGAACCTAGGGGCATCCTACCTCCATGCTATACACCAGCCCTTTTTGTTTTTTATTTTGAAATGGGGTCTTGCTAAGTTGCTGAGGGTCTCACTAAGGTGCTGAGGCTGGCTTTGAACCAACAATCCTCCTGCCTCAACCTCCCAAGTACAGGGATTACAGGCGTGAGTCACCATGCCTGGCTTCACGTATGCTTTTGGCAGCAGAGAAGAACTCAGAAAGAGAGATGAGGTTCTGATGACAGAGGCTGCAAGAGGCAGCAAATCTGAGTCCAGCGCTCAGCACAACCCCAAGTTCCCTGCAGCCCAGGAACCTGGGGAGAACTCCACGCAAAAAGCACAGATGCACTCCCCTCTTCTCTCCCTGGAAGACAAACACCTCCCTGAGGGGAGAGGAGGCGTCCTCCCCTCTCTTTCTGCACTGGGGTTATGTTGGAATGAGGTCTACTCTGAAATACCATACCCAAGGGTTGTATATTTCCCCCCCGTGGTACTGGGGGTTGATGCTCCTGTGATGTAAGAGCATTCTACCTCTGCTACACCCTAGCCCTTTTGTTTTGAAACAGGCTCTCACTGGGTTGCTGAGAGTCTTGCTACATTGCTGAGGCTATCCTTAAACCTGCAATCCTCCTGTCTCAGCCTCCCAAGTCCTGGGATTAGAGGCATGCGGCCACCACTAAGCCTGACTCACTCGCTCGCGCGCTCTCTCTCTCCCTTCCTCCCTCCCTCACTCTCTTTTCTTTTTAATTTTCCTTTCCAAGCCCTTGTGTACTCTTGTGTGCTAAGAGCCTGTGAGGGCAGACTTCAGAAAGCTCTTGGGGCAGGGTCAAGAGCCCAGGGACTGGGTGCATTCCCAGCACTCAGGTTCCCACCAAACTCCAGTGAAAAGAACAAATAAACCTCCAGGACCAGGAGCTGTGGCAGGAACTAGTGTCTGCAAATCCCAACCGAGCCCAGCATTAACGGTAGAGAGCCCTTCTGGGCAAGATAAGAGCCACCAAGATTAGGAGGTTGTGTGTGTGTGTGTGTGTGTGTGTGTGTGTGTGTGTGTGTGTGTACATGTGCGTAATAGCAGGGGTGAGGGCAAGGGCAGAAATCACCAAAAAAGTGAAGGTATTGGAGAGCTTTAGACTGTTATCTGACCTCAAACCTATCTGACGTATTTCCAAACCCTGTGACTCAGGCCACTTAAAGTCACTGCAGAAGTTTTGTTCACGTTTCAGAAATGGGTAGAAAATGTTCTCTGCTTTCCATCTAGCTGATGAGCAGTCCTTCTGACTTAGTTCCTTCCTGAGCACAGCCCCAGCCTTACAGATCCCCTTCAGCACCCAGGACCTTGCAAAGCCCCTTTGACGTTCTACCACGTGCAAACGTCGGCCTCCCAGCAAATAGCAGTGGACCGAAAACTGTCTTCCGGCTGGACACAGTGGTGCACGCCTGTAATTCTAGTACTTGGGAGGCTGAGACAGGAGGATTACAGGTTGGAAACCAGTCTCAGCAACTTAGCAAGACTCCATTTCAAAATAAAAAACAAAAAGGGCTGGGGGGGTGTGGCTTGGAGGTAGAATGACCCTGGGTTCAATCCCCAATACCAGGATAATAATAACAATAACAATAATAATAATAATAACATAAACAGATATCAGAGCCTTATCTGAGACCTATGGAATTTGATGGTCCTGGGAGAGAACTTGGGGTTTGCCTTCTTTTTTTCTTTGTACTGAGAGTTGAACCCCAGAGCATTCTACCTCTCATCTATATGCCCAGCCCCTTTTTCAGTCTTTATTTTGAAACAGGGTCTTGCTAACTTGTTGAGGGTCTCCCTAAGTTGCTGAGGCTGCCTCAAACCTGTGATCCTCATGTATTAACCTCCCAAGCACTAGTTGCCTTCTTTTTTAAAGTTCCCCAAACAAATCTGATCCTTATCCTGATTAAAAACCACTATAAAGCCAGGCATGGTGGCTCATGCCTGTAATTCTGGTACATGGGAGGCTGAGACAGGAGGATCGAAGGTTCCTGGTCAACCTCAGCAACTTATCGAAGCAACTTAGTGAGACCCTGTTTCAAAATTAAAAAAATAAAATAGGGCTAGGGTATACAGCTCAGAGGCAGAATGCCCCTGGGTTTAATCTTCAGTTCCACAAAAACAAAACAAAACAACTAAGTTTCAAATGACAAAACCGTTTTATATAACATTTATAAATTTGTGAATCCTTTGACTTACAGGCAGGGAGTTTGGGAGTGAAATATGTGTACAAATCCCAGTTCTGCTCAAGAGCTGAGCAGACTGGACCCGTTCCTCTGTAGAAGTACCTATCACCAAGGATCATTGGCACTAAGGATAACTGTATCCACTTCATATGGCTGGGTGAGGGTTGTTACATGAGCTCATACTGTACAACAGCCTGGAATGCATTAATTCCCTTAAAAAATGTGCGCCTGATAAAAACATCTAATAAGTAATAGCTATTTCTATTTGTGTGTGTGTGTGTGTGTGTGTGTGTGTGTGTGTATGTGTGTGTTTTACTGGGAATTAAACCTGGGGGCATTCTAACTCTAAGCTACACCCTAGCCCTATTTTATTTTTATTTTGAAACAGGGTCTCGCTAGGTTGATGAGAATCTCACCACTTGCTGAGGCTGGCCTTGAACCAGCAATCCTCCCATCTCAATCTCTCAAATACTGGAATTAAGGTGTGTGCCACCACACTCAGCTATTTCTACTTTGTGTGTGTGTGTGTGTGTGTAGTAGTAGTAGTGGAGATTGAACCCAGGGGCATTCTACATCTGAGCTACACCTCCGGCCCTATTTTATTTTGAAACAGGGTCTCAGTAAGTTGTGGAGGGCCTTGCTAAATTGGTGAGGGTGGGCTCAAAACTGTGATCCTCCTGTCTCAGCCTCCCAATTACTGGGATTACAAGCATTGCCACCACGCCCGGCTGCTATTACTACTATCACTCTAACATAACAAACTGCTTTTCAAATCATCATGCTTATTAAAACAGTCACCAAAGGGGGACTAAATATTAAAAACCTTGGCATCAAAGAACTCCTCTTCCCAATACATGTTCACTCAGCATTACCTTGTGGTATCTTATTTTTTGAAACTGCTAAACCAAGTCACTAGTAAAGGGACACTTTGATTTTGTGAAATAAAATTCTGATTGCCAAGTGTGGCTCTTGCCTTACCCGCCAGTGGTGGCTGCGCTTTGGGGCAAATCAAGGCTTTTCTGTGCACTTTAGGGGAGGGAGGCCCTCTTGTGGTCATTTGTGTTATAACAGATTTTCCTTAGGAAAATGGTTCTTCAAACTAAATGGAATTTACTAAACTTGAAATGAATTGTACACTGTTTTTGTTTTTGTGGTACTAGGGATTGAACCCAAGGGCCATTCTACCTCCAAGATACACCGCCAGCCCTATTTTTTAAAATTTAATTTTGAAATAGGGTCTCACTAGGTTGATTAGAGTCTCGCTACTAGCAGAGGCTGTCCTCAAACCTGGAATCCACTTGTCTCAGCCTCCAAAGTACTGGGATTACAAGTGTGCACCACCATGTCCAGTATAAATCATTTTTAAAGGTAGCTATTGTATTTTCTCTTCTTCCCAAGATGTGTGTGTGTGTGTGTGTGTGTGTGTGTGTGTGTGTGTGTGTTTGATGCTGGGATGGAACCTAGGGCCTCACATATGCCAGGCAAGTGGTCTACCACTGAGCTATACCCACTAAATTGCTTCAGCTGGTCTCAAACCTCCGTTCCTCCCTTCTCAGCCTCCCAAGTACTGGGATTAGAGGCGTGTGCCACCATGCCCAGCAGGATTTCACTAAATTACCCAGGCTGGCCTTGAACTTGCAATGCCCCTGCCTCGGCCTTCTAGTCTCTGAGATGACAGGCCACTCCACGTCTACCTGGAGCCTTTTCTTGCTCTCTGGCTCTATTTGGGTCGGAAGCAGTCACTTCCTCCTCCCTCCACTTCTCACGCTGAACTGCTTCCCAGGGAGCCTGGAGGTGGGGGCCAGATCTAGAGCAGAGAGGGGGACTGCACCCAGAGGTCGGCTGCGTTCTGAACTCCCAGAAGCTCATCCTGGGAACCTCCCTTCCCAGGAACCTTTCCAGATGCATTTCCTGGCTAGGTCAGTTGTGCTCCCACAGGCCTGCTCCTCTGAGAGTCATTAAAGATTCATAAAGAAGCCGGGCGTGGTGGTGCATGCCTGTAATCCCAGTACTTGGAAGGCTGAGACAAGAGAATCACAAGTTCGAGGACAGCCTCAGCAATGTCATGACTCTTAGCAACCTTGTGAGAACATTTCCAAACAAAAAATAAAAAGGGCTGGGGGTGTAACTCGGAGGTAAAATGCCTGAGTTCAATCCCCAGTAAAACACACACACACATACACACACACACACACCCCTGCTGTGGTCACCTGTGTCTGCAGCAGTGGGCACTCCTCATCTTCCCCTCCTAGGATTCCTTTCCTGGCTCTGCCCAGCCTCACTGGTTCCTCATTCCCTGACCTGTGTACTTTTTTTTGGGGGGGGGGGGGTTACTGGGGATTGAACCCAGGAGCATTCTACCTCCAAGCTGCACCCCGCAGCCCTTTTTTATTTTGAAACAGGGCCTAAGTTTTTGAGGCTGGCCTCGAACCTGCAATCTGCCTGTCTCAGCTTCCCAAGTAGTAGGATTACAAGTGCGCACCACCACGCCCAGCATCCTGACATTTTTGGGATGGGGGTCTCACGCTGTTGCCCAGGCTGGCCTCGATGGCCACAAACTCCTAGACTGAAGGGACTCTCCTGATTCCATCTCCCGAGTAGCTGCAACTGCAGGCACGTGCCGCTCACCAGGCTCTTCCGACATGGTGTAGGTTCACTGCCGAGGTGGTCTGCAGCCTCATGGCTTCCCAACCATCCAAAGAGAAGAGGACTAGAAGAGGAACCCACCCTCTGCCCCATCCCTCCTGATCACCTTTCCGCAGTGAGCGCAGAACATCGTCCTGTATGTTCTATTCCCAGCAGCTAGTACTGTGGGCCTGGTGTGCTGCACACACAGTAATTTGGGGTTTTTTTTGTTTGTTTGTTTGGTGGTGGTACTTGGGATTAAACCCAGGGGCATTCTACCTCTAAGCGACATTCCAGCCCTTTTAATTTTTGTTTGTTTGTTTGTTTGTTTTGAAACGAACTTGCTAGGTTGTTGAGAGCAGTCTCTAAGTTGTTAGGCTGCCCTCAAATCCTAGATCCTCCTGTCTCAGCCTCCCAAGCACTAGATTACAGGTGTGCGCCACCATGCCAGGCTCAGTAAGTACTGGAATGAATGCTCAGTGAAGAGAGGTGACCTGCCGGGCGTGGTGTCGCAGGCTTGTAATCCCAGCATTCAGGAGGCTGAGACCGGAGGATCCGGGTTCGCAGCCAGCCTCAGCTACCTAGTGAGGCCCTCCGCAACTTAGTGAGACCCTGTTTCAAAATAAAGAATAAAAAATAGGGCTGGGGGTGTAGCTCGGAGGTAGAATGCCCCTGAGTTCAATCCCCAGTACCGCAAAAATAAAAAAAAGAGGTGACCTAAAGGGATGTGGAAATCCGGACACCATTCTTCAGAATATCAGGAGACAACTAAACAATGTTTTAGTCCAAAAATTAAATCCATTTCCAAGATGTATCAGAGAAAGCAAATTACTTTGGTAAATAACTTCCACAAAAGAAAGTCAAATGCTCCAATGAAAGACAATACTTAAGTTGACCCAACTGGGTCTAAGTAATTTTTAACTTCAGGATTCATGTTTTGCTGGGTATGGTAGGTATCACATGCCTGTAATTCCAGTAATTGGTTGGCTGAGGCAGGAGGATCCTAGGCTAGAGGACAACTTCAGCAATGTAGTGAGACTCTCATCAACCTAGCAAGGCCATTTCAAAATAAAATAAGGGTGGGGATGTAGTTCAGAAGTAGAATGCCTGAGTTCAATCCCCAGTGCCACCAAAAAGAAAAAAAAAAAAGATTCATGTTTTGAGGAAGATTTTGAGTGAGCTATAGGCAGTTTACAACTTATTTACAACAAATCTGAAATGCGTAAATTTTCATACAAGTTGTATTTCTTCACCAGGTTACTAGGTCACTGGAACTTTGTCCTTCTCAAAGGTTATACCCTGCCTAATAACATTGTACAAAAAGCACACAGTACCTACCATTCTTCATTCTCTGGTGATTGAATTTATATACAGCATTAATAACCAGACCCCTGGTTTGAAAAACAAACCAAAAAGGACTTAGGATTTAGGAACCAATTTTAACTCATTTTACTTGCATTAAGTAGTGAGCTACTTAATTACAAATAACTCCCCTATACTCTTCAGAAAAAAAGGAGAAGCAAAACATGAGCTGTGGAGGTGCAGGTGGGGTAGCACTTTTCTGACCAGTTTAAATGGCCTCTTCTAGTGGTTCTCAAAGTGTGGTCTGGGAACCTCTGAAGTTCGGAGACCCTTTTAGGGAATCTGAGAGGTCAAACCATTTTCATGGTACTAGCCATCATTCATTCCTTTGCAAGTACACAATGGAGTTTGCTGGAAATGACACAACATAGTATCCTGGGAGACTGAACGCCGGAGCAGACATGAGAATTGGTCTTAATATTAACAAAATATGAAAGATTACAAAAATGTAAAGGGACTGCCTGGGGTGAATGCCACTCTTCTTGTTAAATATTTTTGTTCTGGAAAAGCTATTTTTAATTTTAAAATGTTTAACTTATGTTTAAACTTAAGAATGTAGTTTATGTTAACTTGTAATGAGCTCACTATTTTTAAGGGAAGTAGTAATATAAAAATTTCTTAGCTGGGTGTAGTAACCTCAGTACTTGGGAGGCTGAGACAGGAGGATCACAGATTTGAGGACAGCTTCAGAAAGTTGTGAGACTCATGAACCTAGGGAAACTGTTTCAAAATAAAACTAAAATTGAGCTGGGGGTATAACTCCAAGGTAGAATGCCTCTGGGTTCAATCCCAAGTACCAGAAAAAAAAATCTTATTTTCAAATATGGTAAATATTGAGTTATAATCCACATACACAAAAACTGTGAGGTCCTGATTTTTCTTTCTCTCTCTTTTTTTAAGGCACCAAGAATTGAACCCAGGGGTGTTCTACCTCTAAGCTACACCCCCAGCCCTATTTTATTTTTATTATTTTGAAATAGGGTCTTGTTAAGTTGATGAGTCTCATGAAGTTGCTAAGGCTGCTCTCAAACCTGTGTTCCTCTCAGCCTCCCAAGTACTGGGATTACAGGCCTGCACCACCACTCCTGGCTGAGGTCCTGAATTTCTAAGTGTAAAGGAGAACAATAAGTAAGAGAATTGCTGCCTTAGACACACAAAATAGTGTGCCTTGTCACACTTATTATGAAACATATCATTGTTAACATTATTAACATATCAGTGTTACCATTATTAACATATCAGCTACAGCTTTTGGTGTTGTGATAGCATTTTGCTCCTTTGCTCTAACTACAGCCTTCAGGTATTAAATTCACAGTAAACTAGAAGCTAGCAGGGGTCTTTCACAACTTAAGTTCAGGGCTTTTCTACTAAATGCATTTTGTACTTCTCCCTAGTACAAATCGCCCATTTGTGAAGCCCAGACCCCACTGCCATGCATCAACTATACAGACAGTGGGAGGTTTTAGCAAATAGTAAAAGCTTATCTTATAATCTAAATAAAACAAATATGTTAACATATTAACATTATGTTAACATAGCTGGACATTTCCACTAAATTTGGTAGATGTGCACAGGATAGTGTAGTTAAAATATAAACCATGTAGACATATACAAAATTCATTTTGAAGCCACCTGAAAAGATAGGGATTTGTCCTGCTGAAACAGATACAGGTGTGTGTGTATGTGTGCTGGGGATTGAATCCAGGAGTGTTCTACCTCTGAGCTACACCTCCAGCCCTATTATATTTCTTATTTTGAAACAGGGTCTCATTAAGTTGCAGAGGACCTCTCTAAGTTTCTGAGTCTGGCCTTGAACCTGCGATCCTCCTGTCTCTCGGCCTCTCAAGTACTAGGATTACAGGTATGCGCCACCAAGCCTGGTTCCCTCCACCCCCCAAACCAAATTTTGGAGGGAATTTTTGGATGGTCAACCAGAAGTGTATTAGGGTACAGCATGTATAAAAATCTCCAATTTAGAGACTGCTGAGGTGGAAGAGCAGTTCGAGGAGATAATAAATATCAAGACTAAGTTGGATGTGGTGGCACATACTTGTAATCCCAGTACTTGGGAGACCGAGACAGGATCGCAGGTTTGCGGTCAGCCTTAGCAACTTAATGAGACCCTGTTTCAAAATAAAGAATTAAAAATAGGGCTGGGGCTGTAGCTCAGAGGTAGAATGCCCCTGAGTTCAATCCCCAGTACTGAAAAAAAAAAAAAAAATCAAGACCATTTGAAACTGTGGTACAAGACCTATGCTACAACTGATTTCCAGAAACATGCTCTCTATAAAAAGGCCAGTTAGAGAGATGCACACTAGTTTCAAATATTACAAGCCCCTCCCTCCAGCTGAAATAGCCCACTCTAAGCGGTTCCTTGAGAAACTTCATCTAACATGTCTCATGAAGAGTATCAGCAGGGGTTTATTTAGTGATAGTTAATGACTCTCAAACAGTACAGGGCAGGCCAGCTAGTTTATTCAAATTGACTCTAAACCTTAGATCTCTGGCTCAACAATAACAAGAAACCTTGAATGACACAAATCCTGCATTAGATCATGGATGGTTTAAATCAGTCTTATAACTAATATTCTAGGCTGGCAACTACAACATGACAAATGTTCAGTCCAGTTACAAAACCACTTTTGACTTTCCTTGGCTACCAATTCTTAAACAGATTTGAGAAATACTGTTTTCCAGAAGTTCTCACCACATACCCAGTGCTGCCAGTCTCAAGTAATTATGGTGTCTTCATCCCCCACAAACATTTCTAGATGAGAAGGATTTTCTTTGATCTGCTTGCCTTGGTATGTAAGAATTCAGAGTAAATTTAAAGAATGAAGATTAACTGAGATGCCAAGAAAAGTTTTTATTGCAAGCACAGTGAGCAGAAAGAGATGTCTTCTCACACAAAGTGGCCACAAGGTCTGCCATTAACTAAATCTCTTTGACAACCCTTCATTGGTTTAAAGCATATGAATTAACTTCTCACTATCAGGTGTACATCATTTCTGCCATGTGGGACATTTTCTTGGGAATATACAAGTAATACTCCATGTAGCCTGATAGGTCCTCGATGGTCACATCATCCACGTAGACTCGAGCTTGCTCAGAACAGGAGCGGGGAGAGCCAGACAGAGTTCTGGTGTGCAGTGACTGAGAGTAGTCCTCAAGAGCCGATCTTCGCTCTGGGGCCAAGGGAGGGACATTCTGCAGGCCTGAAAAGGAATACACTTCCATATCGTGCCATCTCTTACACTGGCACTCCTTGCCTACGCATGCACATGGCTTGCCCTGGTTTAGCTTGGAAACGGATTGAAAGTCAGAGAGATCGCTGGCCTTGAGACTTGCTTGGGAGACGTGGGTAGCATCAGAGGAGTCTTCTGTCTTACTCTCTGATGGGAGCCTTGGAACCGAAGTTCTCAAAGGCTCAACTACTGCCCCTGTGTGATTAGCATCGAGAGGAGGAGAGCTTTCTCCTGCAGTGAACTCTGAAATTCCCAGCCCACTGCTGCCATCAGGGGGGTCAGTCTGGCCTTTGTGCTTGAGTTGGCTGCCAGAAGGAGATGCTATTGTACTGCAATGTATGAACTTTGGAGGATGAAGGACAGGAGACTTAGAACGTCGACGACGCTGGGTTCTCACTGCTCCTCGTGAAGACTTCCGTGTAGACCTAAGAGAGAAAAATATGCAAGAAGATGTTGGGTATGCCACCCTTTTAA
>PVLC010025076.1:6089-24114 GCA_004027655.1 Graphiurus murinus
GTACTGGGGATTGAACTCAGGGGCATTCTACCTCCGAGCTACACCCCCAGCCCTATTTTTTATTCTTTATTTTGAAACCGAGTCTCACTAAGTTGCAGAGTGCCTCACTAGGTAGCTGAGGCTGGCCTCGAACCCGGATCCTCCGGTCTCAGCCTCCCGAATGCTGGGATTACAAGCGTGCGCCACCACGCCCGGCTAAGTTTTTTTTTTTAACACAGAGTTACTGTAATTTATAATAATATGGCTCCTTTTCTCTTTGGCTGCCTACACTGATAAATATGAAATGGTGTTATACAAAAATAAAATGTTACGTGGATATGCTTATGAATATTTCCAATTTTGTTTCTATCAATTAAATTAGTGTTAAGAACAAGTCAGTTGAAATCTACCTCTCTTCAAGGGAACATGATTAGTATTTATTTTCCCCACAAGAAACAAAAAGTGTTATTTAAAATATATGGGGAAACAAATTCAGTGAAATGCTAACTTATTCAGCTCTCGTTCTCCTGTTGGAGGTATAATGCAATCATAAGTGAAAAGAATCAGCCTTCCAGATGATTTGTTATAAACCCAGTCCTTTAAGCCATTATTTACTGTGTAAACACAGCTAAGTCCCAGTCTTTGTCAAAACCAAGTCTTTACCTCTTTAACCCTATGGTAAGTTTCATCAGGACTTTACTCCCTATGAAGTTCTTTATGATCTCAACAGTACTGATTCCTTCAGACTGTTTTATTTCCAAACTATAAATATTGTTTTTTCACTGCTTGGTGTGGAAATTCAGCTACCTCCATATTACATGCTTACTGAAGTAGAAAACTGCCTAATCAGATAGGAAAACATTTGGCTGTGAATAAATCAGCATTGTCCAGTATTTCAAAGTGTGAAACGAGGCAGAGAAGCACATATACAAAGAGCTCTGATTTCTCTTACTTCCCTGTAGAGAAATCAGGGATGAATATGGCTGCTTTTACCATCTGTCCAAATACTTGAGTGTGTTGTCTTGAATTAATATGGCAGAACTAGTAAGGGATATAATTAAGATTTTATTTTTATATTTCATCACCAGAGGCTCTACAGTGTAAAGTTATCCATAAATGTTCAGATTGATTAAGCTCTTAACAAGTAAAATAGTGTTAAAGATCAACTAATTAAGAAAAAGAAGAAATGATTTTAATATATGGGCTTATAGTATTCATGGATTTTACACTTCTTAAACTTTAAATGAGAATTGGCATGTATTTAGATAGTTGAAACATATTCATGAATATATATATTCATGAATATATATATATATGTCTCCAAGGAATTAGAGCTTATATCATCACTCATTTTATCTTTAAGAAATAGTTAAATTACTTGATATAGATTGTAATTCCTATTGGTCCATTCTGTGACCTTTCAAAAAATTTTAGAATAGCACTCTGCCTTCAGTAAGAACATAATGAATACATGAAACCTATATAAATTATTTTGATTTCTACATAATCCATTGAAGAAGTTTATGAACAAGAATGAATTTTCTAAAATATTTCCAGGAAAATCAATGGGGTTATTGGCAGAGCTGCACAACAGGCAGCTACATAAAAGCTTGCATCTTTTTTTTATTAGTGCATTGTAATCATACATCATGATGAAGTTCAGAATGATAGAGGATACAGGCACACAGCACTCAGTGAGCCCTCCCCCGGCTCCCACACCAGTCTTTCCCCCTTTCCCTATACCTGTGCATGACATTTTGATGGGCATTGATAAATTTGTGTATGTCCGTCATGTCCATTGGTATCCTCTTAGAATCCCTCCCCCGTCTCCCTCAGTTAGATCCCCTCCCTCATTCTACTAAGATTTTCCTTCTTTGTCTGGAGTCCCTACTGTGTCTCAGTTTCTCCCCAGCTTCCGCATACGGGGAGAAACATCCAACCTTTCACTTTTTGTGACTTAATAATGTCACAGTATAATATTCTCCAGTTCCATCCATTCCCCTGAAAATGAAATAATTTTGTTCTTCTTTATGACTGAGTCAAATTCCAGTGTGTGTATATCTCATAATTTTGAAATCCATTCATCTATTGGTGGACACCTAGGCTGGATCCACTGTTTGACAACTATAAATTGTGCTTCTATCAGCATAGATATGCATGCATTACTATAATAGTCTGCTTTCAATTCTTTTGGGTAGATACCCAAAAGTGGTATAACTGGGTTTTATGGTAGGTTTATTTCCATTTCTCTGAGAACACTCCACACTGTTCTCCAAAGGGGTTGCACTACTTTGTAAACTCACCAAAAATGTATCAGAGTTCCTACTTCTTCACAACCATGCCAGCATTTATTATTATTTGAGTTTTTAATGATTGTTATTCTAATTGAATTTAGGTGAAATCTCAGAGTAGTTTGGATTTCATCTCTCTGATAATGATATTGAACATTTTTCATGTATTTATTGGTCATTTGTATTTCTTCTTTTGTGAAGTGTCTATTTAGCTCACTAGCTCATTTTTTTTATTTTTTCGGTACTGGGGATTGAACCCGGGGCATTTACCTCCGAGCTACACTCCTAGTCCTATTTTTTTATTCTTTATTTTGAAACAGGGTCTCACCAAGTTGGTGAGTACCTCACTAGGTAGCTGAGGCTAGCCATGAACCCGGATCCTCCAGTCTCAGCCTCCCAAATGCTGGGATTACAAGTGTGTGCCACCACGCCCAGCTACTTGCTCATTTTTAATTGGGTTATTTTTTGTTGTAAGTTTCTTGAGATTTTTTTGTATATTCTAGATATTAGTTCTCTATCAGAGGAGTAGCTGGCAAAGATCTCCCATTCTGTCAGCTTTCTCTTAAGGTCCTTGATAGTTTCCTTTGTTGTAGAGAAGCTTTTTGGTTTAATGCAATCCCAGGTACTAATTCACATTTTAGTTTCTTGTGACTTTGGTGTGTTATTGAGGAAGACTTTACCAGTGCCTATATGTTGGGGCATTGAGCCTATACCGTCTTCAAGTAACTGCAAAGTCTTTGGTATAATTTCCAGGTCTTTGATCCATCTTTACTTGACTCTTACGCAGGGTGAGGTGGGATTTATTTCAATTTTTCTATATATAGATAACAAGTTTTGCCAATACCATTTGTGAAAAGGCTATCTATTTTCTAGCATATGTTTTTGCCCCCTTCGTCAAATATGGGTTGGGTGTAAGTGTATGGATTTGTTTCTTTTATTCTTCTCTATTGATCTATAAGACTGCTTTTGTGCCAATATCATGCTGTTTTTATTACTATGACTCTGTAGTATAGTTTTAATCAGGTATAATGATGCCTCCTATATGGTTCTTATTACTGAGAACTATTTTGGCTCTTCTAGGTATTTTGTTGTTCCATACAAATATTAGGACTTATTTTTCTAAATTTGTGAAGAATCACCATGGCATTTTAATAGGGATTGCATTGAACCTATAAATCACTTTTGGCAGGTTTGCCATTTTGATAATATTTATTCTGTCTATCCAAGAGAATGGGAGATCCTTTCATCTTCTAAGATCTTCTTCAATTTTTTTCTTTAGTGTTTTATAGTTTTTACTCCTTAGTTAGATTTATTCCTAGGTATTAGGAACTAAAGACAAAAATCGCATAATCATCTCAATAGATGCTGGAAAGCATTCAACAAAATCCAATACCCATTCATATTTAAAACACTGCATAAAATCAGAACAGAAGGAACTTACCTCAACATTATAAAGGCAATATACAATAAACCCAAAGCCAACATCATATTGAATGGGGAAAATCTACAAGAATTCCCTTTAAAATCAAGAACAAGGCAAGGATGCCCACTATAATCACTCCTTTTCATAATAATACTCGAGACTCTAGCCAGAGCAATAAGGCAAGAGAAGGAAATCAAAGGAATACAAATAGGAAAATTACCAACATTATCTCAATTTGCAGATGACATGATCCTAAACTTAGAAGACCCCAAGACCTTAACCAAAAGACTTTTTAGAATTGATTAACAAATTCAGCAAAGTGTCTGGATACAAAATCAATCTAAGAAAATCAGAAGCTTTCCTATAACCATATATCTTGAATAAAGGCAATTTTCAGCTTGGTATTTGGAAAGAGAACTCAATATATTTCTTCTTAGATAATGTATGTGATACTTATAAATTCATATTAATTATAAATTTAATCTCTCAACTATGCAACAGAAAATTATTTCTTTAATTGAATGGTATTCTAATTGACCCCAAGAGAAAACAAAATTACACAAAAAGGGTAACTATTTTGAAATATCTCTTTTTCTGAAATAGTTTTAACTTTCCACTGAAGGGTCCACTGGAGTATCCAAAAGATTTATGTGGGCAGTGCCTATTTATCTCATTTTACTTTTAAATCTAGTAATTTACTTTTACATCTAGTAAATTTCCAAGAATTTAATGGAAGCTTTATGTGGACTGTGCCAATGACTTTCTCTTATTTTACTTTTAAAATCTAATAAATTTCTTAGAACTTTAGTCAATGTTTATATAATTTTAATTTTAATTTTTCTTATTTATTTATTTTTTTTTTGATGAAGGGGATTGAACCCAGGGTCATTCTACCTCTGAGCTACATGCCCCATCCTTATTTTTTTTCCTAATGTGGAAACAGGGCCTCATTAAATTGCTGAGAGCTTTGCTAAATTGCTGAGTCTGGCTTCAAACTTGCGATTCTCAGGTCTCAGCCTCCCAAGTACTAAATTTACAGGCATGTGTCACCATGCCCAGCTCAATGTTTGTACAATTAAAATGGGTTGGATGACAAAAGACTTCTTGATTAGTTGATTTTGCAAATATCTTTTAATAATAGATTTTGTTAATGATTTATAAATGCATGTTTTAATATTCTAATTTTTCTGCTAATAGAAGATCATATTGGTATTGGTAGTTTGATGCTTAAAATAATAGTTGTTTGGTATTTTAATATATATTTGGTTTCAACATGTATGATAAATATATTTAACAAAGTTAAATATATGCATTTACATTAATATTTGTGTTCTTCAGGTTTCTTATCTGTAAATGGGACTATATATGGTAATATACTATTGAAAGGGCTTAAAAATATTTGTAAGCACATAGTTTTCAAAAAGATATGTAAAAGTCTACAGCTAATTATAAAGATATTTCCAAATAAAAGATTCCCCACATTTTTATGCATGCATGCACACACATTTTTAGATTGGTAATTACACAAGTTGATAGATATATTTGCTGAATAAAAGAACAGAAAAGGAAAGGAAGAAGGAGGGGAAAGGTGAATAGGTAGGGGTTAGTCAGAAAAGAAGCCAACAAATCATGGTATAACTACTGGTCTATATAATTTTAGTTTAGGCTTGACCAGATTTACCTGCAAAGTTTTATCATATTCAAACCATACTTCCACTATATTTTTCTCAGTTAAATATAATCTGGCAATGGTTTTTACATTAGATAATAAATACATAGGAGACTGGCTTAGTATTTCTCTTAAATATTACCTGCACTGGAACAAGAAGACTCACAGTGGTATGGGAATGTCTGGAACATCAATCATGCATGATGCTGTAAAGGAAAGTCCAGACCAGTTATAGTCAATGTCCTCACTCAAACTTGAATGCAGTCATTTTTTCTATTATGGAGATTTCATTTCACTTCCCCCTTAACCCTGTCACACTTCAGTATTTATCATATTGTTTGCACATTCCTTTTTATAACAAGAAGTCTAATAAAATACATGCTTCTTAGAATATATTTTCTCTATTATATTTTCCCTCCTCAGACAAGAAGGATAAAAATTTATAAGCATTTCTTACTTGGAAGTAATTTTACAATTAACTCTAGGCTCCTACCTTCTTTCTGAAAAGTCAATGGTTATGAATATCTCCTTGGATTCTTCATAACATATTATGGCTTTATTTATTTATTTATTTATTTATTTATTTATTTATTTATTTTGGTACTGGGGATTGAAACTAGGGTCATTCTACCTCCAAGATACACCCCCAGACCTATTTTATTATTTTTTTTTTATTTTGAAACAGGTCTCACTAGGATGAGAGTCTCACTACTTGTTGAGTCTATCCTTAAACCTGTGATCCTCCAGTGTCAGCCTCCCAAGTAATGGGAGTACAAGGGCACACCATCAAACCTGGCTATATTTTAGCATTTTTAGTACCCATTTGCAGTTAGAAAACTGACAGATAGAAATACTCTGTGGTATTACCAATATTTTTTTCTAAAATTTGAGAACAGAATAGGATCATGCATTTTATTATTACATCTAGAAAGTCTCTTCTCCAACTTCAATAGTCAGCATGTGAAAGGAGGCAAATATTTGAGCAATTCTAATAAGTGAAATAATTTGCCTCAAGTTAACTAAATATTTCTGTTGAAATCATATCTTCCTCTCCAACTTGACTATCAGTTAATTATATGTGTACTTCCCCTTGAGCTTTAAAAGTCTAACCCAGCCAATGTCTTTCAAGCAAAAGAATCATTAAAATAATGGCAATAATTAAAAAGACAAATAATAATAAATGCTGGTGAGGATGTGGAGAAGTAGAGACTATGATACACTGTGGGTGGGATTGCAAATTAGTGCAACCACTTTGGAAAACAGTGTGGAGGATTATTAGAAGAATAGGAATGAATCTTCCATATGATCCAGCTATACCACTCCTGAGTTTTTACCCAAAAGAATTGAAACCAGACTACCATAGTAATGCATGAATATCTATGTTTATAACTGCACAATTTATAATCATCAAACTATGGAACCAAGATGTACATCAACAGAAGAATGGATTACAAAGCTATTGGATATATGCATAATGGAATTCTACTGAGCTATATAGAAGAACAAAATTACATCAATTGCAGGGAAATGGATGGAACTAGATTATGTTATGCTAAGTGAGATTAGTCAGTTACAATAAAATGAAGGGTTGGATGTTCTTCCTTATATGTGGAAGCTGTGGAGAAACTGGGACAGAGGAGGGACTCCATACAAAGGAGAAACCTTAGTGGAGTGAAGTTGGGTTCTTGCAAAATATGGAATTTAGGCAGGTGTTGAGGGAATGGAAGAATTATAACAGGCCATGATGGGAGAACATCTTAGAGAAAGAAGAACATGAAGTCACTCTCAGGAAAGTATGAACAACTTTGAACTTCAGAGGATTTGGACACTATGGGGTTCATTACAAGCAACTTCCCATTTGACTTCATTTTCTTTGTGATGAAGGGAGATGACATGATTGCGTGATGACAGTCTCATGCCCTCATTCTCTGGCTTCTATATTTGTCTTTCCAACCCCCACCAGAGATTGTGGAGTGAGAATTGAGACGTTTGTGACCTGTCCCAAGATGAACCAGATAATTGGATAAAAATTAATCAATAAATTTCATGGGGCTTATTGCCACAAAATTTTAATTTTTATTGCTTACACATTTGTAATATTATTATACAAATAAAGTAGCTTATGGAATGGCCTCTTTATAATACTTAATGATTTCAAGGAATAGGCAAAGAATGTTTAAATTTTTTAGGTTTGGAAGGAAACTAACACTCAAGTTTTAATATGAAAACTAGCAATACAATATAAATAAAGGCAAAGCAAATCATCAAAAGTTATCTCTGTCTAGAGCATTAATTCTTCATCTTCTAAGAGACTTAATATCCTCCTTGAGTACATGATAAAAACAAATATCCTTCCCAGAAAAATCTGCGTGATTAGGCACATAATCTTAAGACTTACTCTAAAACTTGAAGGTATTCCCAACCTTCTAAAGCCTGTGGCCCTTATAGGCAACAATTTTCCTCAGACTATAAAATCCTTACCAAAGTAAAGTAAATAAATAATGCATGATACAGAACTGTGAATATCACTTCATAGAACTAGGAAACACCAAAGGGCCAAGAATACCACATGGGCCGGTTTAGAAGCCGAAACCCAAGGCTCTTGATAAGTTCTTGGAATCATTTTAATTGCTACGTATTCAAAAGTAATTAGTTATCATTTTACATTAAAGCTACATTATATTGGTGGAAAATTCTTTTTATGTCTTGAAAGCAATGTAATATAAAAATAGAAGGCTTCTTAAGCTAAAGTTAAGAAGACTTTAGGGTTTATTCCAAACAGTTAGCAACTTACATTAAGTTACCCTCTCTAAACTTCAGTTTTATACTTTTTAAAATAGAGTATTGGATAATATTATATCAAAGACCCCTATATATTTTAAAATTCCATATTTTAAATGAACTCATTTATATCTAATAAAGACAAATATTTTTTTTCTAAAAATTAGAATAGTTGCAATTATTCCCAGAGTAACATTTTCAGAAAGTGAGTCCAAGCTAGATGTGGTTGAATTGCTAAATGGCTGAATTTGCAAAAGTGGGCGATAATTAAATCGTTACGCTCAACCCTTACTATTAATGAATTCTCCATGACTTGGAATCAGAAGGGATTTGTACATGAGAGGTTCTGACCCGGCTGTCTGAATGATGAATCATATCCCCCTCTGAGGTGGTCTTCCCTAGCTCCAAAGTACTCAAAGGCACTACCAGGAAATTTAACTGTGGTTAACTGTGTTACACTTGGCTTTAAAAAAAAATAGAAAGAAAGAAACTTTCAATATTTATATCACCATATATGTCTCAGCCAAGGCTCCAATCATCTGAATGCACTCACCGTTTGTGTGACTTTAAATCCGCTTGCACACATACCAGGGCCAAGGATCAGAAATGCATCTGGGTAGCAGAAGCTGGTTAGTGCAGGCTCCTCCAGCCCCTTTTGTTGTTTATTTTCATAACACATGTTAGGCACCAAAGAGACAAACAAGGATAAAATGGCTTTCTCCTTTTCCAGCTGGTTGTCTGCCAGAGATACAAAGTCCAACCAAAGCACTAGATTCCAAAGCTCTGAGTCCTAAGGAACCTACTTTCTTGTTCTCTATCTATCACCATTCTTTACAAATATTTTCCCACAAATACAGAATAATGTAATTAATACAATAAAAAACAGGGTTATTTCTACATAAGCCCTTCCCAACTCCCAGTCATTAATATGGTATTTGTGAAATAATATCTTTTGTGCCTTGTTTCATAGGAATACAGTGTGAAGTAAGAGATTTGTATTTACACTATTTTGAACACCTAAAATAAAAATAAAAGAGATAGTTTTTGGTTTGTACAAATGAGTTCTGTTCTATGAATTAGTTGAAAATTCTGTGTGGAGCTCAGAATACATTTCTTATAGGAATAACTCTAAAATGGGTAGATTGCACCCCAGGTCAAAAGAAGAGAGGGAGAGGGAGAGAGAGAGAGAGAGAGAGAGAGAGAGAGAGAGAGAGAGAGAGAGAGAGAGAGAGAGAGAGAGGATCTAAATTAACATGCATAACATAATATTATTGTTCATTGGCATGCAGACATTTCTGCCTATTCCATAATAGGAAGTGAGAATCCCATAGAAGTTGAGCAGCACTGTAGGAGTCTCAGATTACTTCTTTCAGGCTGTGAACAATGGTTGATAGGGATAAGTGAGTGGCACCTGTGCTGCAGAGGGATGTAGGTTGCCATGCGGCAGCATTTGCACAGCTTTTATTTTAGGAGGATACAAGCGGCCTCAACTGAGGACAGTGTGACCACTCCAGCTGCCCACATTTACGGAGCAATTGTAAATTGGGTGTTAAAGTCAGAAATTGCCAAAAAAAATAAAAATAAAAATAAACCCTGGGAGACAGAGTTTGGATTTAGAGCTATATTGGGATTTTGGAGTTCTATCAATGTATGAAATTGCCTTGATAAAGATTACTGCATATTAAAAAACTATAATTTCTCTAACTTGTCTTTAGATTTTCAAACATTCAGGAAAAATAGAATAAGAATAAATTTATGTATCTCTTGCTTCAATGCAAAAATCAAGATTTTACTTCATATATCCTTTTTTTCTTTTTAATTTTTATTGTCAATATATTTTGAAGCAAAAATATAGATCTCCTTTCATGTATTCTTCAGCTACACAACCCTAAAAATCAACTGCATTTCCATACACAGTAAAAAAAAAATTACAACTCCCAATAAAAAACATTTTTATTTGATAACCGGTTTATAATAAATTTCTCCTTATTGTTTGAAATGTCTTTATGTGTGGTTTGTTCAAACAGCTATTTCAGAAGAAGATCCACACATTAAGTTTGATTATTATGTGTCTTAAGTATCATCTTCAGCAGGACTATCTCCCTATTTTCCAGTCATATTTCTGATTTAATATCTATGTCATGATTGCCATATTTTTTCTTCAGCATCATCTAAACCATTTCTTTATTCCTCATAAATCCTCTAAATTATACTAAGTGAGATTAGTCAGTCACAAAAAGTAAAAAAAAAAAAATCAGATATTCTCCCTAATATGTGGAAGCTAGGGAGAAAGTGGGTCATAGGAGGGACTCTAGACAAAGGAGAAACCTTAGTTGAGCAAAGAAGACCACCTAACTGAAGGTGAAGGGGAGAGGGAAACACCCTAATGCACATGATGTACATTCACAAACATATCAAAGTCAATCACTAAAGCAAACATGAGAAGGAGGGAGAGGGAGGGATGGGGCAGGAATTGGGGAAGTGTTAACAGAGATGTGTGCATGTATGCCTCTACCAACTTGTAGCTCACAAAGATGCATGAGTACAATGTACCAACAAAATAGTAAATAAAATGAAAAAATAAATGGAAGCTAACTCTAAAGATGAGTTATTTCTTAAAATACTGTAACAATGTATTGATTTTTCATTGGTACAGAGTAACAAATCCACTTAGATTGTGATTAAAGGAAAATAAAACATTCTTTTATCTGCCATAGTTGATGGAAAAAATTAATAATTTAGTCTAAAAGTTTTTCCAAATCACCTAATATTAATCATATAACATATGCAATATCTTATATATGACTTGCAGTACATTTTTATGACATCTATCTGTTTCATATCATTTTGAGAATTTGGGGAGTGTGGAATAAGGGATTCCTGCTGAGAAATGTTGAGAGGGATCATTAAAGATTTAGGGACCAAAATTGTAAGTGACTTTAATTTCAACAAAAGTTTCATTTATATATTTGACTTTGAATTATGCTTGTAAGATGGAGTGGTGAGTGGTGAATCTATGGATAAGAGACAATTTACTATCCTATTTGAAGAAGCAGGATCATCCTAATGTATTCTGTTATCGCTGCAATAGTAAGTTGTAGTTACATGACTGCAGGGCAAAACCAATTCTAGAAATGCACACAGCACCATGTTTTACCTCCTCTAATGATGTTCTGTTAAGGTAAATAACCAAAGTAATAGTTGAAAGACAAAATACACAAAATAACATGAAACCCAAGGGAAGTGTTCCTTGACAATAGTAGTATGTAAATATAGCAACATTTGTCATTGCCAGACTCCCTTTCTTTATAATTACTGATATCATCTTCATTTGAAAGATGAGGAGACTTGGTAATAAAAACGAAAGTCCAGTTATTTTTCAAGATTACAAGGGAATAAAGATAGGATCTGGGAACTGAACTGAGGCAGTCCAGCTCTTCACCATACTGCCATACTATCTCTCAGGATTGAGTGATATACTTCTCATTCCCTTTGTATGAGTTTCAGGTGTTAGACTTCTTTCCATGCTCTGAAGCCAACTTTGAAGTATGATATATCTCATAACTCAAGTGGGGTTTGGATGCATATACATACATATATATATACACATATACTTAATAACAGTTATTTGTATAAATATTCCTTTTGTTCTAAACAGGTCATTGATAACCTTGGTCCTTTGGAACTGATTCTTAATACTCCTAGCCATCACAGGGTTCATCATGGTAAGAAAGTTCTATTTCTTCTTTCCTTTGGCATTTCTTTAAAAATTATAATACTGCTATTTTGTCTTGCTTTGTTTCATCAAAAATTATCCCATTATCCCGTATAGTCAATGTATGTGCATTGTTACATAGGTATAGATTCTTCTTTTGTACTTAGACAAGCCTTAGCTGCAAGGCATAGTCTGTGGTGGGCTTTTTGATTTCCCTTCTTACCTAGCTGTAGTAGAAACATGAGCTAACCAGCTGAGGAAACAACAGTTTATGTCTTGAAGGGGTCTCTTGAGGGCTTTTCTTTGACCCAGTGCTGAGGGTCATTCCTGTCCACATACAGACAGTCCATGGTCTTTAAAACTGTTAGAATCTGAAAGAAGCCTAATAACCAACCCTTCTCTTTTCTACGTAAGTGCTAGGGATACACTCAACCTAAGCTGCCTTTATCTGAGGAGAAAACCCTCTAAGTAATAACAGAAGTGTTTGTAGTTTTTCACCATGAGACCTAGAAAGAATGTGTATTTCACCATTATCTGTGATAAGAGAAAGAAAACTAATTCAAATGTTTATCAACAATACAGAAGATAAATTGTAGATTGTTCACATATAGCAATGAAAATGTCCTAACTATTGCTATATGCAGTGGCAAGAATGAATCTTGCAAACATGTTGAGAGAAGGAAGCTAGTAATAAAGAAATAAACACCATGGTCTGTTTTTGTAAGTCTCCAGTCTTCGAAGTAGCCTGGCAGCCCTGCCTTCTCAAGACAGCCTGTCCTTTCTCCAAAACTGAGAGCAGAGAAACTCAAGCTCCCACGGGCCAAGGAGAGGATGGGTCAGGCACTCCCAAACTCAGCAGTCACTTTGGTGTCCCCAGGGAGCAGTTAGTGAGGGAGAGGTCAAGAGTGTCACACTCTAGTGGTTTCCTCCACATAAGAAGAAAAACAAGGATAAGAGAAGAACAAATCTACATTTAAAAGAAATAGCTTCTAGTTTCCCTATGTTTAATTTCACATTTTCCCCTTCTATTGTTTTCTATCAGGGTTTCTCAGCCTTAGAACTGTCCACAATTTTGTACCAATACTTTCTTGTGAGGGGAGTTCTGTGCCTTATAGGGTATTTAGCAGAATCATTGGCTTCTGACCACTGGATGCCATTAGTACCCTCCTTGGTGTGACCACCAATAATGCCTTCAGGAATTGTCAAGTATCTTTGGAAGAGCTAAATACTCCCCCACCAACAGAGAAACATTGTAAAGATGATATATGGCAATGTTCAGCTTATCTCATTCTATCTTTTCACTGAGAGACATTTTTCTTTTTGCCTATACCCCAAAATGTCTATTTTTCACATAAGAAAGCTGTGTAAAGAAATAAGAACACATGTAAATAAGTTTATTGGAGTAGTAGATGGTGAATTGCCATTGACTTTCTATTTACAGTCACGTTGATATGATAATGTCTATTTTTTAAATGTATAAAACAAATGATTTCCAGCAACTTACATTCATTTGAAATTTTAATGAGTATTTTAGATCAGGAAAAATCTCATGAAGGCTGAGTTAAAATATCCATAAGCTGTTGAACTTTTACTTACGTATTTTGTGATTTAAGAAACTAATCAAGACTCACTTTAATTTTCTTCTGGTAACAAAAACAGAGAAAGAGTTAGCTATATATCACTTCAAAAATTAAAGATAAAAATCCATACATATATTATTTCCTTATTTTATATCCTGTTTACTTTTATCTATATCATTTAATATTTAATTATTCCTTAATAGTCCTGTAAAAGAAGTATGCAGGTTTGCCCCATATTTTAACTGAAAACTGTGAGAAAAATGCATATCATTTTATAATTATAAAATTAACTACAAATAAATAAAATGAAACTATTATTGGTAAATAAAATCTGGTATTGTCAGTCACAAGATATTCCCAGGGATATCATTCTGTTGCTTAAATCTTAATTTATTAGTATGCTCTAAAAACAAGATAAGGATATATTTCAAAAATATAACTTTATTTTTGAAAAAATATTGTTCAACATTTTGTCTCATAGGCAGAAATCGTTATTGCATAGACAAAAACTATGCTGGAGTTCTTATTATTTGGGACAGAATTTTTGGTAAGTAAAATATGAAAATCAAAACAGTAAATTAGGCTGGGTGTGGTGGCACACACTTGTAATACCACTACTTGAGAGGCTGCGACTGGAGGATCCGGGTTCGAGGCCAGCCTTAGCTACTTAGTGAGGCCCTGCTCAATTTAGTGAGACCCTGTTTCAAAATAAAGAATAAAAAATAGGACTGGGGGTGTAGCTCAGAGATAGAATGCCCCTGGGTTCAATCCCCGGTACTGCAAAAAACAAACAAACAAAAATCAGTAAATTAGCTCTTTTATTCACAGAAAGTCAGATATCATATCTTTAATGTTTATCTTCCAGGGACTTTTGAAGCAGAGAATGAAAAAGTTTCATATGGTCTAACACATCCAATTAATACATTTGAACCATTCATGGTGCAGGTAATGCAATTGGTCTTATTTGTTCTGAATTTATTTCATTCTACAAATCTTACATTAAAGAGAAAAATCAGTTGTTGAAAGATAGAAGTATATTACATTGCTTATGTAGAAAACATTTTAACTGTAAAAAATCTGAAAATAACTTTGGTGCTCAAGCAAAAACTTGAATCAAATTGGACAAAACACATTTAAAGACAACTCATTATAAGAATTTTCAAATATGTCTACTACTTAGAATGAAAAAAGTGGCTCTAAAGAGCCACTTATAGCTCACATATTCTTTCTCCAAGTAGACCTGAAATATATTCATGTATTCAACAGAAGAGGTAGTAAAAAGTAGAATTAAGGCTGATCCCACAGTAAGAAAAATATTTGCTTCCAGGCTGTATGCCTCTGGTTAGAAATTCTACATGAGGCCTTTACCCTACTCTTGTTGGACCCAAGTGTCAAGAACTATTACAGATTGGTTAGGGCTACACATTACCTCACCTGCTAAGACTTGTTGGACTGGACCAATTTTCTGTTAAACATATGGTATTGGTTGTTCACTGGCCTCAGTGGTTGGCGCAAGAGAAATGAGGAATGTCTGTGAAGATCTGATATGTCAGCATCAGTCCACCACCAAGACTCCTGGGGTTAGAGAGTAGTAAATGAGAAAAAATAATAACACCCGAGAAGCTGAAGAAGTCAGTCAATGACAGGGGAGTGGGTATAGCATTCAATTGGTGACAAAAATTACAGGTACATTTTGGATATGCTTTTCAACCCTACTCTCTCAAATTTTCATTGAAAGTTTATATAAGAAAATAATGTATATCTGTTGAGCTTCTGCTATACACAACACAGTGAACAACGCAGCACAGCACAGCACAAAATTTTTAATGTCACTGACACTAAATGCTTATAAGATAGTGGCTGTTTTTATTGCTATTTTCTGGTGAAGGAAAGTGAGGTTCCCAGGATTTAGGTAATTGACCCAAATATACACAGCTTGTCAGCTTCAAACTTAATTAAGGTAGGTTGCAGATCAAGGTCATGACTAAACTTAAGCTTCACACCGGACTGCCTCTTTATGTAAAAGACTATTGCAAGCCAGGCATGGTGGCTCATGTCTGTAATTCTAGTAATTGGAAGGCTGAGGCAGGAGGATCACAGGTTTGAGATTAGGCTCAGCAACTTTACTTTTTAAGTGAAAGGCATTTTTAAAGTCCTTATACACCAAAAGAGAAAAGTTAATTATCTCTCTCTCTTCTCAACTCCCTGAAATTTCTTTTTCTGTCTGAACCATTGGTTAGGGTTTCCTAGGAACATGATATGTCCTTCATGAGAAGACCAACACATATTTTTAGGTACTTATGCTCTGGGACAAACTTTTCAAATCTAGTGTATGTGTGTGTGTGCGCGCGCGCAAGATCTTACTCAAATGTAGATTCTGTTCACCAAGTCTAAGGTCTGGTCTACAATTCTGTTCCTAACAAATTCCTAGATGATGCTATGTTTGTTGCTGGTTGATGGATGAATCTTTTAGTAGCAGCGTTTTGTGAATGTACACTCTTGATGAGGAAAAGGGTTGATAGATGAATCTTTTAGTAGCAGTGTCTTGTGAATGTACACACTTGATGAGGAAGAAAGGTTCATATTTGAGGCAGAATAATAGAGTGAATACTGTTCAGTGAGAGCTGTTCCAAAAGTTGGATGATTATGATTTGGAGAGGAGCAAGAGTGGGACAATCACAGGTATTTATGAGCCACTGCTGAATCTATGTTAGCTTAACCCTCCATATTTCTACAGTCATATAAATATTTTCATTAGTGTTGGAATTGTCACAAATGGGTCTAAGATTTAGTCTCTTACATGCTCACTTATATTGTCAGAACAGCAAGTTAAAATAAGAGTTCTTGAATTTACAAAACATGTAGCTATTTTCAGTTACATTCCACTACATATAGTTAAATTTCTCACCTATCACCTAGTGGTATCAAAAACAACTTGGGGTAGTTCCACTGGACAGAGAAGGTGTTGTTATTGTTGTTGTTATCAGGCACAGATCATTCACTTTGATCTCATTTGGAGTCTTGAAGACTCGGGCCTTAGAAAGTGTCAAATAAGTGAGAAAAATACTCTTTATTTTCAAACATTTCCTTATATTTATCACAGCTTGTGTCCAGAAAGATAGAAGAAAATTGTGTCCAGTTTTCAAAATAACAAAACAAATGAGTATTTTGATGTGTGTTGTAATTCATTAAATGCATTCATTTTTCTGTATTATTTTTAAATCAAAGCTCCAGACTGACATTTACCTTGTCTTCAAAATGTATTAATCTATTCCATTAAATCACTAATGTTTCTTTTTTCCAGATTGCTTGTAATACATTTTAAAATTTATTTTTACAAATCTAGCCATTTCAAAGACAGTGAAAGTACCAGCAAGGATACAAAATTTGAGCTAAAACTTCTTTATTGATTTATAAATTTCTATACTTAAAATAGAACTTACCTCTGGAGTCTAAAGCTGATGCCCATACTCTAAGACCATTTTTATTCCCATGGTGCATTATGAGCATGTGTATGGGTTATATAGCAAATTTCAAAACTTTAATTTTTAAATATTTGAACATTTATGCAATCTTTATATGTTTCCATGTTTATCTTTAATATCTATTCAGCAATATTTTAGAAAAGATGTTGCTAGATAAGAATATTGGTTATACAGGTTGCTGGTTAGTTCCTCTTGAAGCACAGCCTCAGGACCTGTTTTTCCACTTTGTTTTTTTCCTAACCAATTGCTTTACTCTTTTTATTTCAAAATTTTAAATTGATTAAACTTTAGAAATATTAACAAGAACATACTTAGAGGTACACAGGATGCAAAGGGTAAATTCTAGAATATGATTGCATATTAATTTGCCTTAATCTAGCCATGTTATACATATAAAGAAAAATATGCAAATTGCATTGAACAAAGCCCAGGATAGCCAAGGTAGTTCTTAGCAATAAAAATCATGCAGGAGGCATCACAATACCTGACTTTAAACTCTACTACAAAGCCACAGTAATAAAAACAGCATGGTATTGGCACGAAAATAGATACATAGACCAATGGAGCAGAATAGAAGACTCAGAAACAGACCCACAGACTTACAGTCAACTGATTTTTGACAAAGGAGCCAAAAATATACACTGGAAAAAGGATAGCCTCTTTAACAAATGGTGTTGGCAAAACTGGTTAGCCATATGCAGGAAACTAGAAATAAACCCCACTTTCTCACCCTGCACAAGAGTCAACTCAAGGTGGATCAAGGACCTGGAAGTCAGACCAGAGACCTTGCAGCTACTTGAAGAGGGCATAGGACCAACACTTGAACACATAGGCACAGGTAAAAACTTTCTCAACAGGACCCCAAAAGCACAAGCAACCCTTAGGAAGATCAATCCATGGGAATGCACTAAACTGAAGAGCTTCTGCAAAGCAAAGGAAACTATCAAGAACCTCAACAGAGAACCTACAGAGTGGGAGAAAATTTTTGCCAGTTACACTTCAGATAGAGGTTTAATATCTAGGATATACAAAGAACTCAAGAAAATCGCAACTAAGAAAGCAAATAACCCAATCAAAAAATGGGCAAAGGATCTAAATAGAC
>PVLC010025077.1:0-24005 GCA_004027655.1 Graphiurus murinus
GGATCCTGCCAAAGAAGAAATAAGCCAGATAAACCTAGCTTTCTCTCTCGCAAGACCCTCAGGCATCCCAAAGTTACCCCAGGCCACTTACGAAGTGCAATCTTTGATGCAGTCTGTGCAGTTTCCATCCTTTAGGTGGCACGCTGCTCGGTTGGAGAAGAGAACACTTTCCTTCTCGGGGTCTGGAGAACCTGCCCAGGCAGTGGCAGAACAGTGAAAAGATCATCAGTTTAAGAAATGTATGTCTTAGGACCTTGGGATGCATTTCACACCCAAAACTCTCTCAGCTTTGGGGAAGGGCAGCAGAGATGCTTGTAACCTGATCAGGTTTGTTAACCTGATGGGCTGACATGTTTGACATTTTCACAGGAGAGCAGGGACAAAGAACAACTGCTATTCACAGGGAACCAAGTGGCTCCTCCTTCATCCACTCTAGCACTGAACTTGGTACCAGGCAAAAGATAAACATGAAACAGCTGGCTCCTGCCTCAAAGAAATCCATACTGTTAAGTACTTGGGTGTGCTAATTTGATTATAGAAAGCACATAAGCCCAATAAGGGGGGGGAGGGTAACGAACACTATGATAAATGCCTGTTAAATGGACTGAGAGTTGTAGGGACCTGAAAGTCAGAGAGTAGTTCTACTGGTCAGTCAGACAGGACTTTGCCAGGGAAGTGATAACAGAGCTGGGTCTTCCAGGACTACAGAGGACTCAATCAAAAGGACTGAAGGACTCAAGCTACCCAATGGGGAGGAGACACTAGTCATTTTTCTAAAAGTAATCCTTACCTACAGGAATCACAGAAGCTATGTCTCTCACTGTGGCCACAATGATTTTCATACTTAAACATTATTTTTAGCCATTTCATACCCACTAGCATGGACCATAATTAAACAAACAAAACCCCCAAGATAAAAAACAAAACAAAACAAAACAAAAAACTGAAAATTACCGTTGACCCAGTAACTCCACTCCTAGATTTATATTCAAAAGAACCAAAAATCAGGTGTGGTGGCACATATTTGTAATCTCAATACTTGGGAGGCTGAGACAGGAGGCTCACAGGTTCAAAGCTAGCCTCGGCAACTTAGCAGAGGCTCTCTGCAACTTAGTGCGACCCTGTTTCCAAATAAGAAATAAAATTGGACTGGGGGTTTAACTTGGAGGTAGAATGCCTCTGGGTTCAATCCCCAGTAACAACAAAAAAAGGAACCAAGAACAGGCTCTTTTTGGAAAAATTGAAACATACATAAACCATAAAAGAATCAGTATCCACCACTATTTAGCATAATTATATTTATTTCCAACCTTTTTTTTTTCAGTACTGGGGACTGAACTCAGGGGCATTCTACCTCTGAGCTACACCCCCAGCCCTATTTTTTATTCTTTATTTTGAAACAGGGTCTCACTAAGTTGCGGAGTGCCTCACTAGGTAGCTGAGGCTGGCCTCGAACCCGGATCCTCCGGTCTCAGCCTCCCAAATGCTGGGATTACAAGCGTGGGCCACCACGCCCAGCTCCTTTTTTATTTTTGATATGGCTAAAGTTCCACGCATCCTTATCACAATGCTCCCTCCTCAGAGACCAGCAATATCTTGAAGCTGGTAAATTCTCTAGCACTGTCTACTTTTATTATGTTTTCACAGGGCAAGATACAACATAATTTTATTTATTTATTTATTTTATTATTATTATTTTTTTGGTGGTACTGGGGATGGAACCCAGGGGCATTCTACCTCTGAGCTACACCCCCAGCCTTATTTTTTAATTCTTTATTTGGAAACAGGGTCTCATTAAGTTGCGGAGAGCCTCACGAAGTCGCTGAGGCTGGCCAGGAACCTGGATCCTCCAGTCTCAGCCTCCCAAGTACTGGGATTACAACGTCCGGCTACATCATTTTTATTTCTATTAGAGCATTTCCTAAGTGGTGTCATATTGCCTAAGCTTCTGCATCCTGCTTCTTTCACTAAGATCATGATACCACGTGGATATTTGATATCTTTCATGCAGGACCAACAATAACAAACATAATAAATTAACAGCCACTTTTTTCCTCTTATTTTTCCAGGCCCTGAGATAGGAAGTACAGAGATAAGTAAAATATATTCTTGCGCTTAAAGAGAAAGTACAAGTACTCAAAACCTGTTATTGGCCACAAGTGGTGGCACATGCCTGTAATCCCAGCTACTTGAAAGGCGGAGGCAGGAGGATCACAGTTTGGGCAACTTAGCAACACCCTTAAATATAAAAGGGCTAGGGGTGTAGCTCAGCAGTTTCAATTTCCAGTACTGTAAAAACAAACAAACACTCATAATTCATCTTTAGTAACCACAGCACGGTTGCTCAGAAACAGCAGTGGTGTGCTGGAAAGGGCATTGCAACCTACAATCAAGGGCTGAGGATACAGCTCAGTAGTAGAGTGCTTCCCTAGCATGTGTGAGGCCCTGAGTTTGATCCCTAGCAGTGCAAAAAAATTAATTAAATAAATGAATAAATAAATAAAAGCTGAGGAGAACCTGCGATTCAGCCTGTGATCCTGCGCAAGTCATTCAACCCCTCTGATCACGTGTGCTCTCCTATCACATGAAGGTATCACTTCACAGACTTGCTGCAAAGCTTTACTGCATGGGGGCTTCCTATGCTCCTTTCAAGATCATGAAAACTGGTCAGAGAAATCGAGTGACTTGTGTTCACAAATTACACAGAAAATCAGGAGCTGGATTGGAATCAAACTCTGGTCCTCTGCTAAGTTTAAACAGGGGCCAGTTCTAGAGACCCAGAATAAGCCCACACAGAAGCATAACTTTTCCTGGCCAGTTGGGGTGATATGAAAGAAAAAGGCAGAAACATCAATATCTCAGGTTCCTTAGCAACTTCCTCAAGTGAGGCTGACATGAGGAGGCAGACCTAATGAGGTTTCTAGGAAGAAGGGGGAAAAAAAAGAAGTAGGTGAGTAGTTTGAAATTGCAAAGTTTAACCAAAAAAGCCTAAAATCTGGGGATTTGGTAACAAGTCTAGCTAAGTGTTTAAAATTTTGATTTTAGCAATTATACAGAGTCATATTCAAATTCTGGTTCTAACATGTCTTCACTGTGTTACACTAGAGTAGGCAATTTAATTTTGTGTGTGTGTGTGTGTGTGGTACTGGGGATCGAACCCAGGGGCATTCTACCTCCGAGCTACACCCCCAGCCCTGTTTTATATTCTTTATGTTGAAACAGAGTCTCACTAAGTAGCTGAGGCTGGCCGAGAACCTGTGATCCTCCTGTTTCAGCCTCCCAAGTACAGGGATTACAAGCATGTACTATCACGCCCAGCTTGGCAATTTAATTCTGCTGGATTCCTCATCTACAGGTGTCTTATCCACAGGTCATAATGAAGATAAACAAGATGTCTATAATACTTAGCATATGGTAAAGCACTCAAAGAAAGCTAGCCAAGAAAATAAGAGGAGGAGTCGGGCGTGGTGGCGCACGCTTGTAATCCCAGCATTTGGGAGGCTGAGACTGCAGGATTGGGGTTCGCAGCTACCTAGTGAGGCACTCCGCAACTTAGTGAGACCCTGTTTCAAAATAAAGAATACAAAATAGGGCTGGGAGTGTAGCTCGGAGGTAGAATGCCCCTGGATTCAATCCCAAGTACCGCAAAAAAAGAAAGAAAGAAAGAAAATAAGAGGAGGAAGGCAAAGAGAAATAGATTCTAGACAGCAACTTACAGAAAATAAACTCAAAAGTAAAAGCAATGGGGGCTCCTGGATAAGATATTTTGGAGAAGAGGCTTTGGGCAAAGGTCCATGTTTGGTTGAACTGAGCTGGAGGCTGGGAGAACTGGTAAGAATATGCCACTCTGTTTAAAACTCTGTAGTAGCTTCCCTTTAGGTAATAAGATACAAACTCCTTACCAAGGCTTACAACAGCTACACAATAGGTTCTGCCTACCTCATGTCTTATTCTCTCCACTGGCTCACTATGCTTATACACTGAACACACCTCGCTTATTCTGTCCTAGGGCTTTTCTAACGGTTGTTCCCTGCATCTGGGATGCTCAGCAACCCAAACTTTGTGCGCTGGACTTTTCATTCAGACATCATCAACTCCTCGACCTTGCACTCTAGAGGAGTGCCCCCCCCCTCAACTTGATTACATCACCATGTTTGTTTTCATAGCTCTAGTTATCTCAGGTCTTATTTACTTATTTATTAGCTTAAGATTCCCCTTTCTCCCCCAACACACACACAAGAAGGTTCGATCTTTGAAAGGATCTCTGTCTTGATATAGTCAGTACATAGCAGGTGCTCAACAATTAATAATTAAAATATGAAGCCGGGCGTGGTGGCACACGCTTGTAATCCCAGTAGTTGGGAGGCTGAGACAGGAGGCCCGCAGGTTCGAGGGGAGCCTCACCAAGTAGTGAGACTCTTCATGAGCCTAGCGAGACCCCGTTTCAAACTGTAAATAAAAATAGGGTCAGGGATTTAACTTGGAGATAGAATACCCTAGGTTCAATCCACAGTACCACACACACACACACACACACACACAAGAATAGTTGTAGGGAAAGAGGGCTCAGCTATATCCTCGGGGATCAGAATGAGGCCTGAATAACTTAGGATGAGAACCAAGAAGACAGTTATAAAGCAGTCGGTAAGAAAGGACCCAGGAAGTTTCTCGTCGGATGCCCAAGCCGGGAAGGGGCGGAGAGCATGGTGGGAGGGCCTTGGGACTGCGGGCCGGGGAGAAAGCAAGCCCCAGGAAGCCCGGGATAAAGCGAGGCCTGAGTAGTGATGGTGGCGGGTGGAGGACGCAGGCTTGGAGGAGGCATGGGGGCGGGCTCGTACCTCGCGCCTGCAGCATCCGCAGCGCGCGGCCATAGAGCGCGGAGGCCTCGGCATACTGGCCGTTGCGGAAGCTCTGGTTGCCGGCAGTGCGGAGCTCCTCCACAGACTCTGGGAGCTTGGGGGCCATTCCGGAGCCGGAGCCGGCAGGCAAACGGGAGCCGCTTCGTTTTCCCCGAGTCGTGCGGAAGAGCGTCCGGGCGGAAGCTCCGGCTGCGAGCACTTGGGTCCGGCCGCCAACCCGTCCTCCAGGGGGCGCAGCCGGCCCCTGCGCGTGCGCAGTTCCGAACCTGGAACCTCGGCTCCCCGGCGCGCTAGGGGGTTGGAGCCGTGCGGGGCGCTGGGGTGCCCTGGAGCGTTGTGGAGGAGAGGCGAAAGAGGCCGGGTCCCTGCCCTCGAGGCACTTATGTTTTGGAGGGGCCCTACAGGCAATTAAGTCATAAGCAAGTGAAGACGCTGATTTCACAATGCGATCAGTGCTATAAGAAAGATAAAACAGGATAATGTCATAGAAAGAGACCATATGGAGCTTATTTTAGACGAGAGAGCGCAGAAAGGTCTCTCTGAGCGAGTAATAATTGGGTTGAGACCTAAGAAGATTTAGGGAATGCTGTTCCAGACGAGGAATAGCAAGTGCAGAAGCCCGGAGGCTAAGTACCTGGCACTTCATGGACTGTAGGTACTGATTTAGTAATGCAGATAGATTGATGGATGATGATCTTTCATTAAAAGTTACTCTCCAGCGGGGCGTGGTGGTGTATGCTTGTAACCCCAGTACTTGGGAGGCTGAAACTGGAGGATTCAGGTTCACGGCCAGCCTCAGCTACTTAGTGAGGCCCTCCGCAACTTAGCAAGACCCTGTTTCAAAATAAAGAATACAAAATAGGGCTGGGGGTGTAGCTCGGAGGTAGAATGCCCCTCAGTTCAATCCCCAGTACCGATAAATAAATAAATAAATAAATAAATAAATAAATAAATAAATAAATAAATGTTACTCTCCAGCTTCAGCTGATACTACTCTCTGTCCCTCTGAGTATTCCATTTTTCTTTTAAGCTTCTCATGGCTAACCGCACATACTAAGTGCTCGCACACTCTCGTGTCGTGTGTGTGTGTGTGGTACTACTGGGGATTTAAGTCGTGTGTGTGTGTGTGTGTGTGTGTGTGTGTGTGTGGTACTACTGGGGATTTAACCCAGGAGCTTTCTACCTCTGAGCTACACCCCCAGCTGAACTTTATTTTGAAACAGGATCTTCCTGTGCTGAGGGCCTCCCTAAATTGTGAAGGCTGGTCTCAAACCTCTGAGCCTCCTGTCTCGGCCTCCCAAGACTGGGATTACAAGCCTGGCAAACTCTTTCTCTCGATTCCTAGCTTTTGCTTATATTATCACCTCTTCTGGAATTCCTTTCCAAACACTTTTCCTCTTAACTAATCCTGAATTAACTTAGAATATTCAACTTAAACAACATCTCCTCCCTTTCCTGATTCTCTCCTCTACCAGGTCCCCTCCTCAGCTCTCCATTGGTCCCTGCTTTATCCCTCATCTATCAGTTTATAGTTTTCCTCAAAGACCATGAGGTCTCTAAAGCAGCAATATGTCTTCTTTATCTTTGTCTCTCCAAAACCCAATAGGGGTTGGCATCCAGCATGAGTTTTTGTGTCTCCATAAAATTCATATATTGAAATTTTCTAGCCCCCAAGGTGATGTTATTAGGAGGAGAGACCTTTGGGAAGCAATTAGTTTGTGGAAGCAGAGCCCTCATGAATGGATTTGTGTCCTTATAAAAGAGCTCCCTAATGGCTTCCACCATGTGAGAACACAGTAAAAAAAAAGCCACCTATGAACCAAAAAGGGACCCCTTACCACACACTACATCTGCTGGTGCCTGGATCTTGGGCTTCCAGCCTTGAACTGAGAAATAAATCTCTGTTGTTTATAAACTATCTATTTATGGTATTTTGTAACAGCAGCCCAAAGAGTAAAACAACCTGACTTAGAATTATTCAGAACTGTAAATTGACTAATTAAGATGCTGTTTACACTTCTATCCCCCAAAACTTTCATGGTTTTGAATCAATATATAAAAGTATTGGTTGAGCCTGGCTCACTTAAATGAAACTTAAGACATGTCCTGATTTGAACATATATATATTTTTTTTTTGCGAGGTACTGGGAATGGAACCCAGGGGCATTCTACCTCCAAGCTATAACCCCCAGCCCTATTTTGTATTCTTTATTTTGAAACAGGGTCTCACTAAGTTGCAGAGAGTCTCACTAACTAGCTGAGGCTGGCCGCGAACCCGGATCCTCTGGTCTCAGCTCCTAAGTACTGGGATTACATGCATGCGCCACCACGCCGGGCTCTTGAACATATTTTTACTTGCCAGTGTTCTCTCAACCATGGGGAACAAATATATTGTTTAAAGAAATTATCAGTTAACACTGGGAAGAAGTGTTTAAATGAAAAAAAAAATATATTTATATAGCTATTTGTCCATTAATGACTATATACATTAGTCTACTAAAAACTCTACAGCTGTTACACCTATTTCTTCCCCAGTAGAACTGAATACATAATAAATGTGGCCTTGATGAGATAGTTAACTTCAGTGAGATGAGAATCTTAGTGTTGAAAAGTCACCTGCCAGCCAGGCATGGTGGCATGGTGGCATGGTGGCATGGTGGCATGGTGGCACACAACCTGTGATCCCAGCTACTCTGGATCGCAACTTAAGAGGCCAGCCTGGACAACTTAGTGAGACACTGTCTCAAAAAAACAAAAACAAAAAACAACAACAAAAAAAACCAAAAAACCAAAACCCTGAGGGACAATTTGGGAGTGTAGCTCAGTAGTAGAGCACTGGGTTCAAGCCTCTGTACCTGAAGAAAAAAAAAACAACACCCTCCGAAAAGTGGATACAATCCAAATGTCTGGCAGCTGATGAATGAATAAGTAACGTGGACATCCAAACTGTAATGCCTATTATCATACTGTGATTGGCTAGGGCTTGCTATTTAAATTTAAGTAATTCAAGCGGGGCATGGTGGAACAATGTTTGTAATCCCAGTACTTGAGAGGCTGAGACAGGAGGATTGCAGGTTGGAGGCCAGCCTCAGCAACTTGTTAGGCCCTCCACAACTCAGTGGGACCCTGCTTCAAAATAAAGAATAAAAATAGGGATTGGGGTGTCGCTCAGAGGTAGAATGCCCCTGGGTTCAATCCCCAGTACCACAAAATAAACAGATAAATAAATGAGTAAATAAATAAATTTAAGTAATTTAAATTGTTTTTTTAGTCACACTACTCACATGTGGCTAGAGGCTGCCAGTGTGGGCAGTAGACACAGAATATTTCCATCATTTTAGAATTTTTGATTGGACAGTACTGGACTGAACAGTAGAAAGAAGGTCATCATAAAGTCACTACACCATGTGGAAAAATTCTAAAAGGGGACAAAGGAGGGATGTTTGCCACTGCGTATGGTAAGCAGAGACTGGAGTTCAACCAGGTAAGCAGCAGAAAAATCACAAACACCTCCAGGCGTACTTGGAGCATCGCCTCTCCAAATTGTGCAGAACTTGGCTTTTAAGAATCAACAGTTCTGCTGGGCGTGGTGGCGCACGCTTGTAATCCCAGTATTTGGGAGGCTGAGACTGGAGGATCCGGGTTCTTGGCCAGCCTCAGCTACCTAGTGAGGCCCTGTTTCAAAAAAATAAAGAATAAAAAATAGGGCTGGGGGTACAGCTCGGAGGTAGACCGCCCCTGAGTTCAATCCCCGGTACCGCAAAAAAAAAAAAAAAAAAAAAAAAGAATCAACAGTTCTTATCAAGTCTGCGCTCCGCTGGACGCCTCAGTGTCGCTGTCTGACAAACGGGGGAAATCCTGAGGCAGAGACACGTTCCCAGCCTGGGGCTCCAGGGACTCAGGCAAATAGCATCACCAACATGCTGAAGCCCGCGGACGACCCCCGCGGGGAGGAGCTTCCTCGGCTCCGCGGTTCCGGGTCTCCGCCCCTCAGCACCACGTGATTCGCACGCCATCACGTGACCCAGACCGCAACCCCTGCGGCCCCGCCCCACTCGCGCGCCGCGCGCCGCTTCCGGTAGGGGCGGAAAGCGGAAGTGTGGGAGGGTCTGAGGGGCGGGCTCGGGGAGGTCCGGGGGAGGATGGATCAGTGAGCGGGTCTGGGCGGCCGCGGGCAGCGCCATGGAGACGGTGCAGCTGAGGAATCCGCCGCGCCGGTGAGGGGCCACCTGCTAAGAGAAAGGGCACGGGGGCAGGGAAAGGCGGGAACTGGGAGACACCCGCGTAGGGGCCTCGGGAGGGGAGGGCGAGGCGACCCAGCTGATGGGGCACCTGCTGAGTGAGGGGGATGTTTGGAGGGAGAGGTCCGGCAGAGCGGGTTGAGAGAGAAACGTGGGGCTGGTTAGAGGGAGCACTCGCTATGGGGGGACTCATCGGTGGAACGTAGGGACAAGTTAGGGACAGCATCTGCCGAGGCCCGGGGTCCCTCAAAGAAGTCTTTCCCACCAGGGAGTCGCGGAGGTTGGTGCGGGGTGGGGGGAGGTAGTGCTGAGGCCGGTTGAGAACCTGTGAGAAGTCTCTAAAGGGATGGAGCGAGAACTAGCAGAGAGGAAGGCAGGTGGAATCTCTTAAGTCCTACGTCCCACTTGAGGGGTGCAGTGGGAGGGAAGACCTGTCGGGCGAAAGAGGTTTGCCTCCGAAGCTGAAGTCGTGTGACAGAAAGGACGAGGGTCTAGCACTGGAGAGGTTTGTGGAGGATAGCATTTAAGAGAACGTTCTTGGTGCTATCCCCACTCAAGAATGATGGTGGCATCTTTATTACTGATGTCCAGAGTGTCTTCTTCGTTTCCTTCACATACTTCTCAGCCCTTCAAAACCCAACACTGGGAGGTAAATAAATAAATAGAATATTTCTTAGGGTGGGCAGTCTGAAATCCAGAAGAGTTGAAACACACGGACCCGGCAGACAGCACTTTTCAGGTTTCTCTTGTTTCGTGACTCTCAGTTGCAGATCCTAGTGGTACCTGGAATCGTTTTTGATTAGGATCAGGGAGATGGTTGTTCTTAGAAAATCTGAACTGGATTAATTGCGGTTGTATCATTGAGCTCCCCTGTGGACCCCGGGTCTTCTGCCACTCTGCCACGTCTAGCGAAAAGTAGATAGTGGAGACTGAGGGAGTCCTGGTGCAGTGTAGTTAACTTCTGTTTCACACAGAAGGCATCTGACTTCCTGCAGCAGAATGAGCACTAAAGTAGGAAGTGTTCAGCGTGTGGGAGCTGGGCAGCTGAGGTGAAGGGAAGGGATTGACAGCCTGGGCAGCACTCTTGGGGATTGTTTGAAGTGTACAAACATTGTAGGAAGGCAAATAGCTTATTGGGATGGGCCTATGATTCACCTAATATAGTGTGTTGAGACTAATAGCAGTGATTATTATACTTATAGGGCACTTACAGGGTGTCAGGCACTGTTCTCCTCTGTTGAACCATATGGAATTGCTGATATTTAACTCTTTTTGAACTGTAAAAATAGTAGTTTTATATGTTTCAATTTTCTGACTCATTGGATTCTTGAAGCAGTCATGTTAGGTGGGTATTCCTATATCCAGGTTTTATAGATGATAAAACTGATCCTCAGAGAGGCTAGTGATTTGCCAGATGCATAGCTAGTAAGAGGCAGAGGTGGGATTTAATACCCATGCTTTTACTTGCCTCACTCTGATGCCCCTCTGGAAGTGCAGGGTTTCACAGGTCACCGGTGTACCTTAGCAGGGTCTTGCAAAGTTACCAAGGCAGCCTCAAACTTGCTATTCTCCTGTCTCAGTCTCCCAAGTACTGGGATTACAGGCATGTGCTACTGTGCCTGGTCATCCCCTGCTTTTATTTATTTATTTAGTAGGGGTCTTACCAAGTTGTCCAGGCTGGCCTTGAACTTTTGATCCTCCTGCCTTAGACTCCTAATTAGCTGGGATTACAGATGCCTGGCTCATTGTTAGATCTTTTGAATTAAAAAAAAAAAAAAAACTGTAATAAAAGTGGAGCATTGCAGGACTGAGGTTTTGAATGACTGGTGCTTTCCTGCTCATTATAATTAGTGGGCTGCCTAATTTCGAGCAGGTGAATTTATTATCATTTATATTAGTCTGGTGACTAAATAAAGCATCACATCTGGATGGTTTAAACAATAGAAATTTATTTTCTCACAGTTCTGGATGCTGTAAGTCTGAAATCAAATGTGATGGGAAGGTCGTTTCTTTTGAGGCTTTCTCTTTGGCTTGTGGATGTTTGTCTTCTCCCTGTTTTCACAAGGTCTTTCCTCTGTACCTGTGTCCTCATCTTCTCTTCTTTAGGACACCAATGGTATTGGATTAGGACCCACCCATATAACCTCATTTTATCTTAAATACCTCTCTTTAAAGGTCCTGTCTGCAAAATACAGTTACCCCTGAGGTACTGGGAGTTAGTATTTCCAACATATGAATTGGGGTGGTGGAGGGAACAGTTAATTTCATTATCATTAAAAATTTTTCAGGCAGGCAAAGTACTGTAATTCCAGTACTTTGGAAAGTGAGACAGGAGGATTGCAGGGTTGAGGATAGCTTCAGCAAGTAGTGAGACTCTCATTAACCTAGTGGGACTGTATTTCAAAATAAAAAGAGGGCTGGGGGTGTAGCTAGGACATAGAATGCCCCTGAGTTCAATCCCTAATACAACACACACACACACACACACACACACACACACACACACACACACACAATTCAGTTTGCGTTTGATATATCAAATTCTGTTTGAAAAGAGTATACATAAATAAAATGAGCCTTTCAAGAGTTTTGAGATGAGAGAAAGATGTTTGAGATTTATCCAGACCTGTGAGTACCCACTTCATAAGCATCATTATTTTTGTTTGGAAAGATTCAGGTGGTGTTTTCAGAGATTCGGATGTATTTCCAACAATCCCAGCACAGGAAGTGCTCTTTGTGTTCATGAGTTTGACATTTGTTTATGACTAAGTGAATGATGATAGATTGGTATCTTACATGGGAGCTTTAAAAAGTGAGTTTCCATGAGGTAATGATGTGGTGGAAGGCATAGAGTGCATTCTTGGGATGCTGGCCTTTGTGTGGCCATCTGACTTAGGAGAGGAGCATCTACCAGTATTTGGTCCATGGAATTTATCTCGAGGACCTGGGGAAGTCCCAGCCGAGAGCTGCATCATCAGTGTCAGGCTGGGTTGTTTTTTGTGATGTTGGGGATTGAACTCAGGGACATTCTACCTCTGAGCTAAAGCCTAAGCTCTTTTTTATTTTTTGTTTTGAAACAGGTTCTCATTAAGTTGTTAAAGGTCTAAGTTGCTGAGTCTGGCCATGAACCTGTGATCCTCCTGTCTCAGCCTCTCAAGTACTGAAATTATAGGCATATGCCACTATACTTGGTTTCAAGTTGTTTTAAATAACCCCAGATCAGAAACAGAAAACCACTTAAACTGTTTTAAAGAAATATCTGAGCAGTTGTATAAAGTTTGTCTGTTAAAGTATTATCACGGTCCTGCAACTGTCTCTCTCATGCCAGAGCAGTTTCCTTTGTTATTCTGTGGTCTCTATGGTAGCTCAAACAGTGAGTTTTTCTTTTTGTAAACTACAAGCATCACATTCACTTCAAAGAAACACATTTGATCTTCTTTTATATAAGCTGTGTATAAAAGTTTATACTTGATAGATGAGGTATTGTCCATTTGTCTGTTCATTTATTTCCGGTACAGGGGATTGAACTCAGGGCCTCACACATGCTAGGCAAGCATTCTATCACTGAGCTATGTCCCAGCTCTTTTTTTTTGGTAGTACTGGGAGTGGAACCCAGGGGCAGTCTACCTGTAACCTGCACCCCCCAGCCCTATTTTTTTTTTTGCAGTACTGGAGTTGGAACTCAGGGGCATTCTACCTCCAAGCTACACTCCCAGGCCTATTTTTTATTCATTTTGAAACCGAGTCTCACTAAGTTTCGGAGTGCCTCACTGGGTAGCTGAGGCTGGCCGCGAACCCAGATCCTCTGGTCTCAGCCTCCCGAATGCTGGGATTACCAGTGTGCACCACCACGCCCGGCTCCCCCCCCTGCCCTATTTTATTTTGAAACAGAGTCTCACTACGTTGTAGAGAGCCTTGCTAAGTAGCTGAGGCTGGCCGCAGACCTGCAAACCTCCTGTCTCAGCCTGCCAAGTACTAGGATTACAAGTGTGCACCACCACGCCTGGCTCCAGCTTTTTTAAAAAATTTTACTTTAAGACAGCTGAGTTTCCCAGGCTGACCTCAAACTTGCTGTCCTCCTACCTCAGCCTCCCAAGTAGGTGGGATTACAGTCATGTTCTCCTGTGCCTAGTCTCTGTTCACTGTTTATACAGTTATAATTCAGGGCTTTACCAAAAAACCCTGGCATGTAAATGTCCATTCTAATTTCTGAGTTCATGAAAATTTCAGTTCTGAAGTTTAAGAGGAGTTTCACTTCACCCATTTTGTTTTGAAGCTGGGAATTTTTATTATGTCATTGGAATTTATTTTTTAGGATCTTTTGATTTTTCAAAGGTCAGTGCGGTCATTATGTTTTGTTGATCTTCAAGTTAAGACAAGTTAAGGCAATGATTTTTAGCAGTTCTCCATTTCTCTAGTCCTTGATATTTATAAAGTTTTCAAGATTGTCTTTTGAAGGTCAGTGTTTATTATTAGATACACTTGATGTGTGTGTGTTTTACTCTGATTTTTCTGTAGGAAGGTATATGTTTGTGATGCATGTTTGTGTATGTGTATTTTTAAATTCAAGCCTTTTCTGTAGGAATTGGTATTGTGTAGCTAGTTTAAACCTTTTTCTATACAAGAACTCTCTAGTGTGACTACTTCCATATTTCACCATTTCCTGAGCTCTCTTTTCTAGGTTGTCCTTTGTAATTTCAGGAAACCATTGTGTAGACAATACACACACACACACACATACACATACACACACACACACACACACACACAAATATTCCTTAAGCTCTTTCTTTATGCTTACTAAAAATTTTTGAAAGACTCAGTTTTAAAAAACATTGCTAATTTACAACCTCCCATATTTGTCACGATTATCTAGCATAGTCAGTAAAATTTGAACTGTCTGGAAATTATGAGTAGATATGTAACTTTGGTTTTTGGGATTAGTCAAAGGCACAGGGCTATTTTGCGGGAAAGTTTTTGTGAGACTGAAACTCCCAGCTGCCAAGCTCTTTTTCACTTTTGCTTATGTCTAAATGTACATTTTCTACTTTCTGTGATACCTGTGAAATTACATGTCTTGACAAAATTACCAAAACCTTGCTAATTCATGTCTTAATACATATTTGATATAACATTAAACATCTTATCTGAAGAGATGGCTCTTTTTTTTTTTTTTCCTGTACTGAGGATTGATCCCAAGGGTGTTCTACCACTGAGCTATACCCCGAGCCATATCTAATTTTTTGTTTTTTGAAACAGGGTCTCAGCTGGGTGTGGTGGAGCATGACTGTAATCCCAGGACTTGGGAGGCTGAGACAGGAGGATGGCAAGTTCACGGACAAACTCAGCGACTTAACAAGACTGAGCAACCTAGGGAGACCTCATTTCAAAACAAAAAATTAAAAAAAGGGCTGGAGGTGTAGCTCAGAGGTAGAATGCCCCGGGTTCAATTCCTAGTATTACAAGGGGAAAGGGGAAGAAAAGAAACAGAGTCTCACTAGGTTGCTGTGAGTCTCATTAGGTTGCTGAAGCTGGTCTTGAACTTGTGGTCCTCCTGTCTCAGCCTCCAAAGTACTGAGATTACAGATGTGCCCCACCATGCCCAGCTGGCTATGTCATTTTAATTTATGGGATCTCAAGACTTAAATAGATTCTAAAGGATTTATCTAATGCTTGAATCTATAATATTTCAGCCATATGACAATTCACTTTCTACTTAAATTTTTCAACAGTGGGGAACTAGGGACCTCTTAAGGCAGCCTAAACCGTTGTCGGACAATTTTATTGTTAGAAAATTCTTATACATGTTGAATTGAAATCATACTCTTGGCAGCTTTTCATCTTTTTGTCCTGATTTTGCTGATTAGGTCACCCAGAAGTTTAATTCTCCTACAAAACAGTCTTTCAGTGTCTCTCTTTGCATATAACTGGGCATGGTGGGGCATACCTGTAATCCCAGTACCAGGAAGACTGAGGCAAGAAAATCACAGGTTCAAAGCAAGCCTCAGAAACTTAGACCTGTTTCAAAATAAAAAAACAAAAAGAGGTGGGGTATGTCTCAGAGGAAGAATAACCTTGAGTTCTATCCTCAGTAAAAAAAAAAAAAGTCTCACAGTTGGACATGGTGTCTGAGACAGTCAGATCACAGGTTTGAAACGAGCCTCAGCAACTTAGCAAGGCTCTCAGCAACTTTGTAAGACCCTGTTTCCAAATAAAAAATAGGGTTTGGGGGTGTAGCACAGAATTAGACTGCCCCTGGGTTCCTTACCCCCCCCCCCAAAAAAAAAAGTCTTTGCTTGTTTTTGTTGTCATTTACTAGTGAGGACTTTGTAGAGAAATTCCTAGAATGGTAATTGTGAATAAATGATGTATTTCATGGCTCAGTTGCTGAGAATTAAAATTTATTTTGTGTCTATATGTCTTCATTCGCAGGCAGCTGAAAAAATTGGATGAAGATAGCTTAACCAAACAACCGGAAGAAGTGTTTGATGTCTTAGAGAAACTTGGAGAAGGGTGAGTGTAAAGCAAATATAGGTAGCCAGTGGGTCCCAGGCTTTGTCCTGTTTTGATACCTGAAGGATATAAACCTTAATCATGGCACTTCTCAAACCTTAGAAGAAGAGAATATTGCTTGTCAGCCTGACTCTGGGTGGGGTGGGGAGTAAGCTCACTGCTTGGAGTTCTTCCTCACTTCACTCTCACCACCATTATAGACAGATTTAGTGATTACCAGTCTTTACCAGAGACATCTGTTGTTTTTTTCCCTTGTAGAATCTGTACTTTGTATGATTGTATCTAGTTAGCAGATATAGCACTAGATTAAAATTCATTATAATTTTTAAGAAATCAGACATACAAGCTGGGTATAGTGGCATATGCCTGTAATTCCAGTACTTGGGAGGCTGAGATAGGAGGATCAAGGATTTGAGGCCAGCTCATGATAACTTAGGGAGACTCTCTTTCAAAGTAAAAAAGAAAATAAGGGTGGGGGTGTAGCTCAGAGTTAGATGTCCTTGAGTTCAATCCCCAGCACCACAATAAAGAAAGGAAGAAAGGAAAGAGAGGAAAGGAAAGGAGGGAGGGAGGGAAAAAGAAAGTCTTGTGAACAAGTATATCAAATACTGTTGTTGCTGGACGTGGTAGCAAATGCCTGTAATCCCAGTACTTGGGAGACTAAGATGGGAGATCACAGATTCAAGGCCAACCTCAGCAGTTTAATAAATGCCTGTTTCAAAATAAAAACAGGGGCTAGAAGTGTAGCTTGGAGGTAGAATGCCCCTGAGTTCAATCCCCAATACCAAAAAAAAAAAGAAGAAAATTCTTTAAAATGCTGTTGAAATTCTTTAAAATGCTGTTGAGCTAGCAAGATCCTGAAGGAAGACCTTAATCACACTTCTTTTCTAAACACAAAATTCCATGCTAATCTCAAATTTTTCTGGAGAATCAATGGATTGTGAACTCTTATTGACTTAGAGAACCAGAGTGGGTTTGGAGGCTGCAGCCATGCTGTGTTTTGAGGAAATCATGTGGATCTGTGGCCAGTGGAGCCAGAGGTCCACACCAAGACAGGTGGAGAACACTTGGGAACAGTTTTGGATTGGAACCTTTCCCCCTCTATTACACTTAACATTTTATGCAGTGACTCATTTATTTATTTTTTATTTTTTTATTTTTTTGGTGGTACTGGGGATTGAACCCAAGGACATTCTACCTCTAAACTACCTCCCCCTCACCTTATTTTTAATTTTTATTTTTAAACAGGATTTCACTAGGTTGATGATAGTCTCACTACTTGCTGAGGCTACCCTACAACCTGCAATCCTCCTTTCTCAGATTCCCAAGTACTGGGATTACAAGCATGCACCACTACACCAGGCTTAAATTTTATTACAGTATAACAAAAGTATCTTGCAGCTTGGTGTGGTGGCACACACTTATAATCCCAGTATTTGGGAGGCTGAGCCTGGAGGGTCCAGGTTCGTGGCCAGCCTCAGCTACTTAGTGAGGCCCTCTGCAACTTAGTGAGACTGTTTCAAAATAAAGAATAAAAAATGGGGCTGGGAATGTAACTTGGAGGTAGAATGCTCCTGAGTTCAATCCCCAGTACTGAAAAAAAAAAAGTATCTTGCACATGGTTTCATAGCTACTGAGTTGATTAATAAATAAGACTTGTACTTGTTTACATTGGCTTCAAATACTGTATTATTTCCATTTTTCTACATTGATCCTTGCCATGTATGGCTTGTGTTAAATACCTACTTCACCATATTTGTTTTCTGCCAGTTAAAATTGAAGTCAATTAGTTGTGTTGTTGTCAGAAGGAATCAGATCTGTGTGTGTGTGTGTGTGTGTGTGTGTGTGTGTGTGTGTGTGTGGTTGCTGGGCATTAAACCCAGGGGCATTCTACCCCCGAGCTATACCATACCCAGCCTGTTTAGTTTTTATTTTGAAACAGGGTCTTGCTAGGTTGCTGAGGGTCTTGCTGAATTGGTGAGGCTGGCCTTGAATCTGCAATTCTTTTGTCTCAGCCTCCTGAGTATTGAGAATACAAGTGTGCGCCACTAAGCCAGCTAGGAGTCAGATCTTAGGAACTTTCCTTTATTTATTTATTTATTTATTTTTTTTTTGCGGTACTGGGGATTGAACTCAGGGGCATTCTACCTTAGAGCTACACCCCCAGCCCTATTTTTTATTCTTTATTTTGAAACCGAGTCTCACTAAGTTGTGGAGTGCCTCACTAGGTAGCTGAGGCTGGCTGTGAACCCGGATCCTCCGGTCTCAGCCTCCTGAATGCTGCGATTACAAGCATGCGCCACCACGCCCGGCAGGAACTTTCCTTTAAATGAGCATGATTGCCAAAGTCTTCTAACTTTTCTTCAGATTACTGTAAATGCAGGATGTGGAATTGTGAGTCTTAATTGTTCATATGAGCTATTGGAGTTTTGTTTGCCATCAGGATATCGAGAGAGCCTGGTGCAGTGGTGTATGCCTATTATTCCAGCTACTTGGGAGGCTTGAAGCAAGAGAATTCCAAGTCCAAGGCCAATCTGTGCTACTTAGCAAGACCCTACCTTAGGATAAAATTTAAAAGGACTGGGATGTTGCTCAGAGATAGAATGCTCCTGGGTTCAATCTCCAGTAATGCAAATAAAATAAAAGGAGGCATAGGAACTTAGTGAGACTCGGTTTCAAAATAAAGAATAAAAAATAGGACTGGGGGTATAGCTTGGAGGTAGAATGCCCCCGAGTTCAATCCCCAGTACCACCAAAAAAAAAAAAAAAAAAAAAAAAAGGCATAGGTAGATACGGGGATTGTTTTGTTCATGGTTGCTGAGTAGTGAGTACATGCAGAGATCTCTCCATTTCTAATACATAGAAATAACAAGTGAATATAAATTCTCTTAGACATTTAATCCTTATTTTAAAAATAGTTATATAATCTGGGTGACACATTCGTATAATCCCAGTACTTGGAAAGCTCAGACAGGAGGATCATGGGTTCAAAGCTAGCCTCAGCAACTTAGTGAAGCCCTCTGTAACTTAGTGAGATCCTGTTTCCAAATAAAAGAATAAAAAGGGTTGGGGATATAGCTGAAAGGGAGAATGCTCCTGGGTTCCATACCCAGTACTACAGAAAAATAAAGTTTAGATAAATATATCCTTTATAATAAGGACACAAAGGCAGCTAAGGACCAGAGATAGAAAAGAATCTGCCGTAACAAGGGGAAGGCAGAGCGTGCATGCAGTACCCTTGCCAGGAGATTGCAGTTGGGTTTCCTGCATGAAGCTGTGGGCTGATGCCAGGTTCCCAGTCTGTGAACTGAAGCCGAAATAAATCTGCCTGGTCACTGTTAGGAAGTGTCATTTGCTTGAGACCTGTGGAAAAAACAGGGGTGCTGGCTTGACAACAGGAACTTGGACTGTACTGCATTCAGGTATGGTATCTTGAATGGCAAGATCCCCAAATCCTAATGTAAGACCCTGTGCCAGTTGTATACCCCAGACTAGGCTCAGGGAGCCACGAAACCATCTCACTGAGCATCGTGGAGAGGAAAGTCACTCAAGATAAAAGGAAATCCATACAGAAAACCCATTTCCATGAGATAATCAGCAGACCTATCAAATGGGAGAATCCATACTCAGGAAAATAGAAGTAAGGGAACATTCTGAAAAGAGATTTTAAATGTATTTGTATTCAATTTTCAAAAATTGGAAAGGAGAGAATAACATCCTTGAAAGAACATCAGGTAATTAACTTGAACAGCTCAATGAAAAATTAAAAGTTGGGAATCTTGACAATGTAAAAGTACAATAATTGAAAAATTTAAAAGTCCAATAATTGGGTAAACAGTACACTAAATAAGCTGAAGAGAATTTAATTTTTTTTTTTTTGCGGTCCTGGGGATTGAACTCAGGGGCATTCTACCTTCGAGCTATACCCCAGCCCTATTTTTTATTCTTTATTTTGAAACCGGGTCTCACTAAATTGTGGAGTGCCTCACTAGGTAGCTGAGGCTGGCCGCGAACCCGGATCCTCCGGTCTCAGCCTCCCGAATGCTGGGATTACAAGCGTGCGCCACCACGCCCGGCGAGAATTTAATTTTTAAAAAAAATTTTTTTATTGCGGCACTGGAGGTTGAATCCAGAGCAATTCTACCTCTGAGCTACACTCCCAGCCCTATTTTATCAGGGTCTTACTAGGTTGCTGAGAGTCTCACTACTTACTGAGGCTATCCTCAAACCTGTGATCCTCCTGTCTGAGCCTCCCAAGTACTGGGGTTACAAGCATATACCATCATGCCTGGCAAGAATTTGTCAATTGAAAACTAGCAGTAAGCCGGGCGTGGTGGCGCACGCTTGTAATCCCAGCATTCGGGAGGCTGAGACCAGAGGATCCGGGTTCGCGGCCAGCCTCAGCTACCTAGTGAGGCCCTCCGCAACTTAGTGAGACCTGGTTTCAAAATAAAGGATAAAAAATAGGGCTGGGGGTGTAGCTCGGAGGTAGAGTGCCCTTGAGTTCAATTCCCAGTACCGCAAAAAAAAAAAAAGAAAAAGAAAACTAGAAATAAAAATGATCATAAATGAGACTCATCACAAAATGTGGGACAGAAATACAGTGTTGGAAACCAGGAAGACAACATAGATTGAGGAGTTCCAATATAGATTCAATAGGAATTTTACAAGGAGGTGATGAAATAAAGAGATAATGCTGAGAAATTTCCATACTTTAAATACATGAGCCCTCTGATTGCAGATGCTTGTGAGGTGCCAAATAAATAAACTCCTAGTTACAGTAAAATTGTAGAATGTTAAGAATATAGACATATTAAAGCTATGGAGAGATTACCTATAAAGAATGATAATCTGTAAGGCTTCTCCGCAACAAAAGATGCTGGGAAACTGCAATATAAGAGTTGAGGGAAAGCTGTTGTCCAAGAGGAATTCTAGGGCTGGGGATGTACCTAGAGGTAGAGTGCTTGCCTAGCATGTATAAGCCCCTGGGTTTGCTCCTCAGCACCACATTAAAAAAAAAAAAAAGAAAAGAATTCTACATCCACCCAGAGTGGATTCTACATCATCCCAGAGTGAAGCTGAAATAAAGACATTTCCAAATGTATAGGATGTAGCATATCAAGAATACCTTTGGTTGGGAGTAAAAGAATACTCAACTAACTGGCTAATCTGTAAAGACATTTAATAAATAATGTGTTTTGGAGTAAGAGTTTGGAAAGGGTTAATTGACTCAGTAATGGTTTGGTGTCTGGCAATTGTAGTTTCAAGATGGTTGTGTTAATTTTAAAAGCATGCTCCCTCAAATGATAGTAACCAAAGCAGGAAGAGAGGTGGTAGGTGGAAATGGGCCTTCCTGTGTGCTTGTCCTTACCTGAGAAGAAAACCTTTCTGAGAAACCCTTCAGTGGAATTCCAGAAATACCATTGGCCACAACTAGGTCATATCTTGCTGCTAGCTCAGTCGCAGGCAGGAAGAAAAAGGAATGCTGTGACCGGCTTGGCCACCAAGACTTATTTCCTGGGCCAGGCCCATTTGCCATCCTGACAAATCAGGGTTGTAGCAAGGACGAGGGTCTTCCACATGTGGTCAGCAGTTGCCTTTCTGTGGCAGGAAGATATTTAATACCATATTTAAGCAAATACAAGGATTTTGGTGGAACTTTTATATGTTCTGCATAGATTTTTTTTTATTTTTTTATTTTATGTTGCTTTGCTTTGACACTGCATTTATTCTTAGGCACTTTTTTTCCTTGGTACTGGGGATTGAACCCAGGGCCATTCTAACTCCGAGCTACACCCCCACCCTATTTTTTATTCTTTATTTTTGAGACAAGGTCTCACTAAGTTGTGGAGGACCTAAGTAGCTGAGGCTGCCTTGGAACCTGCGATCCTCCTGTCTCCGCCTCCCAAGTACTAGGATTATAGGCATGCATCACCACACATGGCTCTCAAGCATCTTTTTGGCAGCTAGGGTATTCTGCTACTTTAACATATTAGGCAGCACTGTTATTTTGGTTTTCCCCCACCAGGACAGTAATAGAACCAGGTATGTTTGGGAACTATGAAGGTAGTGTACTCATTATTTCACTGAGTGCCTCCCAGGATTCCAATGAAGAAATTGATGTAAGATAATGATGATACCTCATTTGACCATCACAGCTGTCTTGTAAAGAAGTCTGTATTAGTGTCATTTTACAGATGAGCAAATTGAGGCACAGCAAAGCTAATGATATGTTTGTAAGTAATAGCTAATATATTGTGTAATAGCTTATATATTGGTTTAAATTCTAAACTGAATATTCTTATAATTCCCAAATTGAATGGATGTATAAATTTTATTTATTTTGATAAAAAGCTATTAAGGGAAGATGGAATTGGAGGCAAAAAGATATGTATGTACACTGTTCTTCTGATATAGCATTAGATTTTAATTGGTTTCCATAATATTTTAAGTATTATTGCAAGTAAAAAGAACCAGAACAGAAAGACCTTGAGTGAATATAAGAAAAGACACACTTCCATATGGTACCTCCGTGCAGATGTGGAGAGAAAACAAGTACTGTATTCAGATATCTGAGTTCAAATCCTGAATCAATCAATTATTTATCATTTATGTGACCATGGGCAAATCTTATAACCTCCCTGAACTTTTCTTTCAATCCTCCTCCTCCTCCTCTTTTTTTTTTTTTTTTTTTTTGCGGTACTGGGGATTGAACCCAGGGGCATTCTACCTCCGAGTTACATCCCCAGTCCTATTTTTTATTCTTTATTTTGAAACCAGGTCTCACTAAGTTGCAGAGTGCCTCACTGGGTAGCTGAGGCTGGTCGCGAACCCGGATCCTCCGGTCTCAGCCTCCCGAATGCTGGCTCCTCCTCTTCTTGAATCCAAGGACATTTTACCTCTAAGCTACACACCTCCAGCCCCCAGCCCTTTTTAGTTTTTTGAAACAGGGTCCCAGTAGGTTGCTGAGGGTCTCACTACATTGCTGAGGCTGGCCTCAAACCCCCTCCTGTCTCAGCCTCCCAAGTACTGGGATTACAGGCATGTACCACCATGACCAGCCTTCCTGAATCTTTTTACATTTACTTGTAAAGTAGAAATAATCATCTCTTCCTCATTTTTTTTAAAAAATAAGGATGAACTAATATGCACAGTTTCTAGGAAACGAGGCATGCAATGCAGTACGTGGAAGCTGTTACAATTTTTATTTCATAATCATTCATACGTTTAGATATGAAGGTTTTGGGGGTTTTTTCGTTTTGTTTTTTGGGGTACTGAAGGTTGAATCCAGAGGTATTCTACCTCCAAGCTACACCCCTAGCCCTATTTTCATTATTTTATTTTGAAACTAGATCTTGCTAAGTTGCTGAGGCTGGCCTTGAAACTGTAATCCTCCCATCTCAACCTCCCAAGTACTGGGATAAGAGATGTGTGCCACCACACCTGGCATAGATATGAAGTTTTTTGTTTTTTTTGTTTTTATTCATACATTGTAAGCATACATCTTTGTTAGGTGCAGATTGATAATGATACATGTGCTCACAATTCTCATTTGACTCCCTTCCCCCAATTCCCACCCCGCTCCCTCGCCCTCCCTCCCTAGATATGAAGTTTTTAAGGTGCCATGTTTTCCCCCAAAGTATTTCAACTATCTCAGTTTTGTGAATGTAGTTAAGTATTTATGTATTAGGCACTTAGGAATAAAAATTATAACTGTGAGTTGCTTTCTTGAACCACTTCTTAGCTCTTAGCTTGCTTTGATTTTGTAAATTTTCTCCTTCCCTCAATTTTAGGTCATATGGCAGTGTATACAAAGCTATTCACAAAGAGACCGGTCAGATTGTTGCTATCAAACAAGTTCCTGTGGAATCAGACCTGCAGGAGATAATCAAAGAAATCTCTATAATGCAGCAATGTGACAGGTAAAGGCATGTGGTGCTCCTTTGGAGGGAATGTGGGTTTGGATTTGCTGTGGTTTTATTTAGTTCAACACCTAGAAATTCATTTACTTAGATATTTTTGCAGAAGGGAGAGATCAGTGGAATCACTGTATGTGCATGTTCTTTCTGAAAAAAATATGATGAAAAAGTTTGCATGTATTTGTAGCTAAAGTTTTGTTGTTGTATTGGGTATTAAACCCAGGACCATTCTACCTCTGAGCTACACCCCCTGCCCTTTTTTATTTTAATGTGCTTTTTTTTTTTTTTTTTGCGGTACTGGGGATTGAACTCGGGCATTCTACCTCCGAGATATACCCTCAGCCCTATTTTTTATTCTTTATTTTGAAACCGAGTCTCACTAAGTTGCGGAGTGCCTCACTAGGTAGCTGAGGCTGGCCGCGAACCCGGATCCTCCTGTCTCAGCCTCCCGAATGCTGGGATTACAAGCGTGC
>PVLC010025078.1:0-23911 GCA_004027655.1 Graphiurus murinus
GGGAAAAGAGAACCTTGCAGAAAAAGAAGAGAAGAATGAAAAATAAGCAATTCAAAGCCGGGCACGGTGGCGCACGCTTGTAATCCCAATACTTGGGAGGCTGAGACCTGAGGATCTGGGTTCTCAGCCAGTCTTAGCTACTTAGTGAGGCCCTCTGCCACTTAGTGAGACCCTGTTTCAAAATAAAGAATAAAAAATAGGACTGGGGGTGTAGCTCAGAGGTAGAAAGCCCCTGGGTTCAATCCCCAGTACAGCAAAAAAGAAAAAAAAAGAAAAAGAAGCAATTCATTAAACATAGTTGTAAATAGCTGAGACATATACACAAAGATATTCAAGTTACCCAGTAACAAAGACGATGGTCAGAGGGAGAAAGATTAAAAAGGATGATAAACAAAACCCTCTCCTGGCAAGAACTTAAGTAAATGGGAACTTTTATATACTTGTGGAGAAACTGTAAATTGGTACAGCCTTTCTGAATAGATAGGTGACTGAAATTAATATTAATGTGCTGTATACTTGAAAATTGCTAAGGTAGTAGATCTTAAATGTTCTCCTAACAAAAACTGATAAATATGCGAGGTGATAGATATGTTAGCCAACTTGATTCAACCATTTCACAGTGTATACATATATCAGAACATCATGCTCTACTCCATAAGTATATATGACTTTTATTTGTCAACTATACCTTAATTAAAAAACTTTAAATGTATATGCCTTGAGTCATTAATGTGATATTTAGAATTTAATCTGACACTTAGGATTTAATATTAGAAAAGTTCACTAAGATAAAGTACATTAAAAATTAGTGACAGTAATATTGTAGTGTTAAAAAAAGTTTATCAATAATCAGTTGGTTGAATTATTAGAGCACAAAAATGGATTTCTTTATTGAAAAGGATGCTGGGAATGCATGTACTTTTCATTTCAATTGTTGTATCTTTCTATTCTACTTGAATTTAGAGGGGTGTGTGTGTGTGTGTGTGTGTGTGTGTGTGTGTGTGTGTGTTATGTGTGAGTTTCAAAATCAAGGGAAAACAAGCTACATTTTTCAAGCCTTATAATACACCTAGCACTTTACAATTTACCAAGCAGTTTCCCCTATTTTATTCCATACTAAATCTAGATCTCTTACCCAATAAAACTATAGCTTCGCATGATTTCATGTAGAAAGCAATAATTTCTTGCCAAACATGGTGGCACATGCCTATAATCCCAAAACTTGGGAATATAAGACAGGAGGATCACAAGCTTGAAGCTTAGCTTGGGCAACTTAGTGACACCCTGTTTCAAAATTTAAAAAAAAAAAAAAAAAATTTAATTTTTTAAAAAGTCCAGGAGCTTAGCTCAGTGGTAAAGGAAGCAGGCAAGGTGGTCCAGATGTTTGAGTTCAGCAACCATGATCAAAAAGAGAAGAAAAAAATTTTTTTTTTTTTCATTGTCCTTGAGCATCCTCTAGACCCTCCAGAAGAACAGCTGCCTCTCCCAGGCAACCTCAGTGCTGACAGCACAGGAAGAGCCGACATTTGCTCCTGGAGTGCGAGTGTTTTCAGGACTCCGTGTTTAGAGACCATCAGCCTCTTCCCAGCCTCCGCGGGGCTGGCCTTTCCAGTGAGCAGGAAGGAAGTGGCTGACAACTTTCTCGTCTTTATGGAAGGAGGACTTTATTTCCAGCAGTCGGGTCAAAAGGTGGCGGAAAGAAAACAAAACCGCTAAGAGATAAAGGCTAAAAATAATGTCCTGTGAGATGAATCAACCCAGTTGGGGGCCATCAAGACAGCAACAAGACGAGGATGTGCGTAGGGCCAAATCTGCGTCATCCTTAACAGGTGGCCATGACCAGAATCAAAATGCCTGGATGGGAGAGGAAGGAGCTCGGTGAACAGGTGCTCTGGGGGGAAGGCATGGGGAAGGAAGAGGAAGAAGCCATTGAAACAGGCCTGGGCCCGGAGCCCAGACACTTTCCCAGCAGGTCACCTCGGGGAGAGACCAAGGGGTGGGCACGGACTCTCGGAAGGAGCTAAATTTGATGTGGGGTTTTGTGGTTTGGATGATGCACTTGGAGTTTAAAATAGAAATTGATGTGTTTATGTGGTGGCACTCTCTTTCTCTTTGCTTTGAATTGTCACTTTAGAAGAAACAAGTCTATGGTTCACAGAATAATGCTCTCTCCCCTAAAAAAAAAAAAAAACAAAAAAAACAGGAGTCCTCACTTGGTGATTTCCTATTTTATAGGAAGCAGCGGGAGAGTGTGTTTAGAACCCACACTAAAGACATCCGCTAAGGACTTTGATGATGGGTATAATGATGTTTTATTTTATTTATGTAGCACTTGAAATGTGTTTATAGCAACTTTCTAACTTGGGCTTAGTCTAGAAGTTAGATCAGGTTGTTGTTATTTATTATATTTTATAAGTGAGGCCAGGTTAAGTTATAGGATTATGTGTGCTTTTGGAGATTGAGCTATAATACACACACACACACACACACACACACACACACGCCATTGAGGATCAATATTTCTCTAACGGTACCTTTGGGAAGACCTCCAAGAGGGAAAGCTGGTATTGAGTACTATGGAGCACAGTACAAAAAGTCAAGCTGAATATAAGAAGCGTGAGGAAGAATCTAGCCTACCTGGATTTAATAATAAGTTAGTTCACAAAGGGATCTGAGCAGCACTACCTTACGAGGCTTTCCACCTGCCTACTCTACATTTTCACCTACATGTCCCACTAGTACTGAATATCCTGCCTACGTACCCAAAGAAGGCAGATCGCCTTTCTTTATCCTCCTCCTTCCTTCACTTTCTATGTTAATAATATCACCATTTTCCCAGGCTCCCAGATTCAAATGGGATTCAATTCTTCACCTCCTTGCCTTCTACATTCAATCAGCCCTCTTGCTTCAACCCCTGAAAAGACTCTCATATTTGGCTTGTTTTATTATCTAATATTGACTATTGTTCCTCTCATCTAGACAAATTCAACAATTTCTTCACCCTTCTCGCTGCCTGCAGGTCTACTTCAGCTCCAGAGGGTCTCATGCACTATTTCAGCCAGCCTTCCCTCAAATGTGACCTAATTATAACCCTAACCTGCCCAACAGTTTTTGCTTGCCATGAAACAAAATCCAAACTTATTGGCCATGACATTCGAAATCATCCATGGTCTTCAGTTCCACATTTACTAAGACCCTCAAATTAAACAGCATTGAAAGATGATTCCCCCTACATATACTCTCTTACCTCAATATCTGTCTGAGCAAATTCCTACATCTTCTTTCTTTGTCTACAGAAATATACCATTCAAAGCCCCGTTCAGATGTCAGATGTCCTCTACTTGACCGCGGCCTTTCCAGTTCTCTAGACCATGAGACATTCCATTCTTTGCCCCCTCTCCCACTGGACTTGGTACCTTGCATGCACCAGTCACCACATTTGGTCATTTATTGACATTTGTATGTATTTTCTAACAAATTTCCAACACCTACAGAAGAAATCATATCCTATTCAACTTGATATCCTACAAAGTACTTCGCATAATCCTTTGCTCAAAGAAGATACCTAATATCTTATAATGAATTAGAAGGATTAACCAAAACTTGAGGTATAACTTTCAGGTTATTTTAGCAAGCAATAATAATACCTGGCCACTCATAATTCTAAGATAATTGTGGGGAAAGCAGTAGTAGCCATCATTTACTAAATATTCATTATATGCTACAGATATTGTGTCTCTTTTCTAGTTCACGACAAGTTTCAAACACCTTGCAATAGCATCACCCAAACCTTAAATGTATGGGCCTCTGGAAGACATTCAGGATCCAAATGTAGGACATAGCTAGTCTAAATAATACCTCCAATTTTCCCTGAAGAGGTTATTATTTTTTTTATTAAGGTGACACAGAGAACAGCAAAATAACACCATGAAAGGCATAAATCACAGCTCAGCACCAGGCTGTGAGTGAAAGAAGAACAGACTCCAGAGCACAGGACAAGAGTACAGGTCATCAGAGTGAGACCAGAGCAGAGGCGGGTCCAGGTGATAGAGGTTGGATCCAGTAGATAGGAAGGCTGGGAATGACACGTGAAATATACAGGAGCATTTGGGGAGGTCAGAAGTAGACTTAGGAAGGAAACAAAAGCTGACTTTCAAGGGGTCCAGCACACAGGCAAGAGGAATGGGCAGAGTTGGGCGTGGTGGCGCACGCTTGTAATCCCAGCATTTGGGAGGCTGAGACCGGAGGATCCGGGTTCGCAGCCAGCCTCAGCTACCTAGTGAGGCACTCGGCAACTTAGTGAGACCTTGTTTCAAAAATAAAGAATAAAAAATAGGGCTGGGTGATATAGCTTGAAGGTAGAATGCCCCTGAGTTCAATCCCCAGTACCACAAAAAAAAAAAAAAAAGAGGAATGGGCAAAGAGTCAAGTTCAAGCCACCCCAAGGCCAGAGCTCCAGAAGTGCTGGTGTTTCTGGGAAGGCAGGACATAAGCATGAGTATTATCTGACTTGGGACTTTTGGGTAGAAATAAATGGAAAGTCCTACTGAGAGAGGAGGATGGGGGGATGGGGTACTTCAGAAATTTCTAATAATTTATTTTTAGATCCCCAGACAGAGCTCAATTGAATGTGCATAGTAAATAGTCTATAAACATTCGTTGCCAATGGTTGGTTTTCCTCTTGCAAACACAAAATGAATCACATCTAGTCATCTGCCTCTTACTCAAGCTAGCTCAACAAATCAAAAGGCTCCAAAAAGAAGCCAGTTCCTTTGCACAGTGCCTAATTGAGTCCCCATGGGAGGAAAAGTGCTTTATTTCCTAAGCCTGAGTAACTGGAAACGCCATACCTCTCTTCCAGAGAATAAGCCAAGATTCCCCGACTACTTAGAGGCTACATAAGTATTCCTCGAGATGTTGTGAGTTCAAGAAGCATTCAGGAAGCTAGCGTGAATACAATCCAAACTAGACTCTTCCATAACACTTCAAAAACGTATCTCCTTTCCCAAATAATAAAATGCACCATAAATCACCATTGAATTTCCCCCAAACGTCCATGTTATCTCTAAAGAGTGTCAAAATTTAAAGTCAATCCCTCACTCTGATTAGGACCCTTTCAGATGCCTGAAATTCCCAAATGAATGATACCAGATAAGCCAGATAAACTCTGCCCTTAGAAATTACTGGAGAAAGGGGTTTATCATCAGCAATTTTCCCTAAACTCTTTGCTCTCTGATATCCTGAATTGAACTCGTTTTTCTATTTCAAGTATAATCAGTAACCAGAGTCATGAAAACAAAACCAGTTTTTCATTATCTATAAAACACTTAATATTAATTTTATGATATAGAAAGCTTAGAACCTCAAATGGCGTATCTCCCTGCATGGGTCATGCTATAATAATACCACCTCTAGTACTTTTCTTTTGGTCTTATATAACTTCTCCTTTACTGCTAAATAGAAATATAAACATTTTAAAACCCAGGAATGAATATATATATATATATATAAATTTTTTATCTAGATCATTTCAGTTCTCTATTTATTTTAAATGTCACAATCAAATCGCTATAATCCTTAATAGAACGTGCTCATTTAATTCTTTTAGGAACTTGAATGATATACACAGATTATATAGACAATATCAACCAAATCTCATTCACAGAACAAAAAGGGAACACAATCATTAAAAGCCAAGTTTAATACCAACACTTGGGCAGATGTGGTGCACACACTTGTAATCCCAGTATTTTGGAGACTGAGACAGGAAGATTACAGGTTTGAGGACAGCCTCAGCAACTTAATGAGACACTGTTTCAAAATAAAAATAAATAAGTAAAAAGTTCTGGGTCTATAGCTTGGAGGTAGCTAGGTTCAATCTCTAGTTCAAAAAAAAAACAAGACTTAGACTATAAAGAATATATTGTAAGCTTTGCCATAAGTTAATGCCAAAATATTTTTGCATAATTGTTTCATTGATCTACTGAAATCTGAAAAATAATGGAAGTATGTATACAAGATAAGAATCTTACAAAAGTCTAAAAGATATGTTGAAATTTTATTTTCCCTCCTCCATACAGAAAGGAGAGGAAAAACAAGAAAATGTTAACGTAATGTTCCTATCCTGTGAAATAAAAACAAGAGTCCCGTCATTGGTTGCACACATTAGCCTCAATACAATAGAGGAGCCATTTGTCTCTCTGGCTAAGTATTAGGAACAACACAGGCCTCATGCATTTAATCATGCACATGTAGACTTGAAAAAAAAAAAAAAAAGTGTGCTTGAAAGTCCTAACTCTTCTGATACACAACCAACCCTAGACATTCTTGGAATATCACTTCTCTTTCTTTGCCTGGGCAGAAAACATCTGACAACACCTGAAATCTATAACATTGCTCTTATCAGACAGGTAGTATTGTAAAAAACCTAAATACCCATTTACAGGAAAACTAGGTACATACATAGAGTATATCCACAGTGTGGAATTTGAGGCAGCAGTTTCAAACAGAAAGTGGTTCTACGTATATTGATATGGAAAGAGTTTCAAGAAACACTTGACATGCGACAAGCAAGTTTTAGTTCATGGGCTCAGTGTCATACAATTTATAGAAAGTCCAAATCTCCTAAGAACACAGACTATCTAGAATAATAAGCAGATCCAGCAAGAGTGTGTGGATTGCATCTAGGTATCAACGAAGGCGTTAGGTTTATTTGTAAGTTTCTACAATTAAGAAGTACTGATATATTCCTGTATAAATGCCGTCAATTCTTCTGTACCCTTCTCCCCCCAAAAAGTCTCTGATGAGTTATAGCTACCATGTTTAGTTATGAACAGGGCAGCTTCAAATAATAAGCCACCCACCAGACACTGCCAATGGGCCATGGGGACCATGCAGCCCACATGGAACATACCACCTGAGTCTGTCTTCTTGGGAGATTTCTCTTAGCAATTAGCACTGGCTTTTAAAGTGCTACTCTTAATTTGTAGAGACAAATAACTCTTAGTTTCATCTTTTTAACCCATGGCGCTCCAATTTTACAAAATCATTTATTGCCATAAGTCAAGGTAGTTTGCTCTTTGTGTCACTAGTTTCCTGCTCAAAGACCTTCTAGGGCCCCTCTGCTCCCTGAGGTTTCATTTGGCAGTCCTCTGAACTGGCAGCTCTTTTAGGGAATTATATCTTTTTGTAGATTTCCAAAGCACTTGGGCGAGCATTGCAGCTCATAAAGTAGGATTAAAAACAAACACAACAAAAATCTATGTCTTTTTGTTTCCTTCCTTTTACTAGGCTTCCCCACCATGGAATGACAACATCAATAATTCATCAGGATTCTCCAAGTAAACTAATAATGCAAGGCACAAGAATAAAACATTGTATGTCTAGAACTGTGCTAATGATACCCAGTTAATGATCTTCCCGAACTCTTCATCAAAAAAAAAAAAAAATCTCCCACAGTACTTTATGGATTTAAGATATCAAAAAGCAAAAAGCATTTGCCCTCTGTACAAACAATTGCTGACTGCTCCCAGAAAGCACAACTGGCCAGGATAGGAAGTGTGTGCTTGAAACTGGAAAATTACAGATATGTGAACCAAGCTCTTGAAATTCCCCTTTGCACTGGATTGCAGCCAGGCTACCATGTCTTACACTTCCAGCCATGCATGAAAGATGTTGGGGATTTTTCTCATCTAGGACCCGCAGGATTTTCTCATGTTGACTTGCAGGGGGGGGGAGGCACTGAGTGAAAGCATATCTTGCCACCGGTTGAGCTTTTATATAGTTTCTATTTATTTAAATGTGTCATAAGAGGAAACCCATCTTATATTTTATTGCAGCCCATCAAGCGATAGGATAAAAGATGTGAGCCTACGTTTTTAAAAAAAAAAATAAGGATTTAAATTGTAAACCTAAATCAGAATCTCCAGAAGGCTGAAACCAAGCATTATTTACACTCAGGTAAAAGCATGAGTTACCACCGGATCTGACACCTATGCGTAATCAACTGTGCATGATCATCCACGTGAAAACACGTGTAAAATGTAAAGAGCTTGGAGCATCTGAGACACCGTTTGAAAGGTTACTACAAAAGGTCTAACAAGGACTTTGACCTAAGCACATTGTATACCACTCCATGTCATGTTGGCAGGCACCTGTGGTTTTTTAAAAATTATTACTCATTGTCAGTACTCTGAATAATCAGTATAACAGCTGCTGGTGAGCCAAACACGAATCTTTGATATGGAGTTACCAGGAAGAACTTCCAAGTCTCTCAGCCTTTTTCCTCTCCCCCTCCTTTGGAACCCCGAAGCCACACGGGATGACTAAAGGCGATGATGTGTCCACTGCACTGTGTGTGTGAAAACCAGCACGTGTAGACAGCACACTCTTCTTTAGGAACTTGCATCAAAAGGATGGTAAGGAAAGAACAAAGCTGAGTGTCAGAGCGAACCTCCAATCAGGATATCCCACCTGGATGCAAGCCAGCTTCCGCCCCTTTGAATAAAGCAAGAAAGACGTGACCTTTCTTATAAGTGAATGAACAATACCACTGGCCTGGCCGCTTCTGTAAGCGCCTGCCTTGACTATGACTCTAAGTCCTTTGGTGACAAGTGAATTCCTGAAAAAGACCTTGCTTCAGCAATACAGTCTGCACATTCAGAAAGCTAGGATCAAACTTCCTAGTCATTTTTTAAATCCATTTTTATTTTCTTTAACATCAATGATTGTACTCAAGAACCATGAGAACTGGGACAGTCTTATACATTGCCGATGAGAAATAATATGTAGGAAAGACCTTTTGGTCTCATGGTGCTATTTAATAACAAAGGCTTTCAAAACATTCTTAACCTGTAATGTAGAAACCCCACTCCAGAAATGTATCCTAAATAAGCATTTGTAATTTCACTTCAAGAACCATTTCCATAAAACAGTTTCCAAGAAGGGGAAAAAAAAAATGCAAAACACCTTACATACCCAATAACAGCATGATATTCTACCTAGAGTACCCTCATGGGAACAGTTCTTATAACCTGAATTTGCTTATTAAGAGGAACAAAAGACAGGACGTCTGCAATTTTTTTTTTTCCAAATTCATATTTGTGTGCGTTGGAATGCTGAGAGAGAGAATGACACAGACACAGACATGCACAATGAAAGTCTACACCCAGAAATGGTAGCAGAAGTTACCTCTGGGTGCTAGGATTGTCCGTGAGTCTCATTTGCTTATCTCCATTTTCTACCTGGAAATCTCTTATTTTTAGATTTTTTTCTTTTGTGGTACTAGGGATTGAGCCCAGTGGATTTCTATCTCTGAACTGTACACCCCCAGCCCTATTTTATTTTATTTTTATTTTATTTTGTTTTTTGTTTTGAAACTGGGTCTCGCTACATTTCCAAGCACTGCTGGCGTGGAACCTGCAATCCCCCAGGTGGACAGTCAGAACTTTTCTAATTATGCTAAAAGTCTGCCACCCAGAGAAGCAGAGGCTGGTTGTGGACTTGGTTTGGCTTGGTTATGGTGATTACTGGTGGGTTTTCTCTTTTTTTCTTGCTCTCACATGTATTTTTTTGTTGTTTTGCAGGTCGGGCTATTAAGACATGTTTGACTGAACACAAAGGAGCTTTCTCCCAAGTCGATTTCCCAGGGATCCTCTTTTGCCTTTCTTCCCTACTGACACGAAGGACCAGTTCTCCCTGGCATGGAAGTGGGGAGAGAGTTGGCAACTAGAAATAGAAGATCAGCCGGGCGTAGTGGCACATGCTTGTAATCCCAGCATTCAGGAGGCTGAGACCTGAGGATCTGGGTTCGCGGCCAGCCTCAGCTACCTAGTGAGGCACTCCGCAACTTAGTGAGACCCTGTTTCAAAATAAAGAATTAAAAATAGGGCTGGGGGTATAGCTCGGAGGTAGAATGCCCCAGAGTTCAATCCCCAGCACTGCAAAAAAAAAAAAAGAAAGAAAGAAAGAAAAGAAATGGAAGATCAAAAGAACACAGGTCAGGTCTACTGCCTGGGAGAAGGGCTGCCCAGTAGATGCTTGTCAACACAGCTCAAGCTCCAGACCTTCCAGCAGCTACCATGTAGTAACCTCGGGTCCATAATTGTGCTTCCTTGTGTAGATCCTAACTCAGACACTCCCACGTGGCAATGGCGGCTATTCTGCTAACACGCACACAATTAAATCATTTTCCAAACATGCACATAACATCACCCGGACAATGAGCCGTCTCCAGTCACCTCCACATTATGTTACTGAAGACCAATCTTTGTGCTCAAAATATCAGTTCTGACGAAGACAAGGATAAACTATTCTAACCTGTTGTTTTCTTCCTTTACATCATTTTTTCCTTTTAGGTCATTTCCAAAAGAGGAAGGTAAATATATGTTTTAAATCGCCGGTGGCAGTGTCTTAAATTATATCATTTCTTAAAGAAGGAGGAGGAGGAGAAGGAGGAGGAGGAGGAGGAAGAGGAAAGGAGAGGGCAGAGGAAGAAAGGAAAAGGTAAGGAAGGGTAGGCAAGAGAAGGAGAGGGAAGGGGAGAGGGAAAGGATATCAGTGATGATTTTTTCTTGGGAGGGGGTTCAGCTGAAGTTCCACATGTGACAGAGACTTCTTGGTATGGAACATGCTACTCCGCAATTCTCTCCTTGGTTGGAGAACCTGTACTGACACATTTCTTTTTTTTTATTTTTTGTAGTATTGGGGATTGAACTCAGGGGCATTCTACCTCCGAGCTACACCCCCAGCCTTATTTTTTTATCCTTTATTTTGAAACAGGGTCTCACTAAGTTGTGGAGTGCCTCACTAGGTAGCTGAAGCCGCGAACCCGGATCCTCCGGTCTCAGCCTCCCAAATGCTGGGATTACAAGCGTGGGCCACCACGCCCAGCTTGACACATTTCTGATGAAGCAAATAAATGCTGTCTTTCTAGATTCGTTCATTTATCATACACATGTTCCCAGGTTGAAGCCTGACCTAAGAATCTCCTTTGTAAAAATTGAGCACACCATTGTATTTAAAAAAAAAAAAGGCACAGTATGACAAGAGAAACAGTATATCCCAAGGTTGGTCAAGATTTATGTATTTTCCCATGTCTCACTATCCCATGCACATATTTTGTAAGATTCTTTCCCATCTGCTTCAATAAGCACAGGGAAGACAATCTATGAAGCGGATAATGTTTCATAGTCATTTCCCTTGCAGGTATGTGATACCCAAAGAAACATGACAGGGCTCTTACTGGAGCAGTTGGACAGTACTCTTCAGAGTCCAGGTCTGGCTGTACAAAAAGCAAGAGAATGGAGGGGGAACCTTTAGCAAGCCAGAGATTTTTAACTGCCTCCCCCACCCTTTATTCTGACATGGCCAGAAAGACCCCTCTACAGAGACAATTGTGCAGAAAATCAGTATGCTTCTCATAGCCTACCAAAATCAGTCCATGTAGAATTCTCTTCAACCCACAGCAATTCAATGTCAAGGGCTCTGGAAAGGAAAAGAAGTTGATTTCCACTTAGGCTATAAATGAATACTACTTTCAGATATGACTTTTAAAGTCAACAGGTAGTTAAGAAGATATTCTGAAGGACATTCATCATTTGGCGCCAACCTTTACAAATTGATGTCATGGGGGCCAAGTGCCATTTGGGCACTTTCAGCCACAGAATATTTACCAGGAAAGATCTCGATCAGACCCCATTTGCCTCGGCGATGCCCACAGAGTGCACAAAGTTGCTGGGATGGGAGGATTGCCTTGATTCATTTGGGAATACACAAGAGTTTGTGAAAATAAGCACGTGTTGAAGAAAATGTGTTTTGTCATTTTCATAATATTAATCTAAGGGCATAACAATGTATATATATTAGTGGGTGTTTTCCTTATACTTCTGTTTCATGAAAGAAACTACTAGTCTAAAATAACAAAGAATTTTTGGATAATCAAGCTGCTCTCACCACAGAGGTTTGGGGCTGGTGTGCTTGCTTGTATGTTTGTAATTTTTATTTAAGATGTACATGCAGACCCCAGTGTGGTAGTGCATGCCTGTAAGCACAACATATGGGAGACTGAGACAGGAGGATTGCAGGTTCAAGACTAGTCTCAGCAACTTATCAAGATCCTCAGCAATTTAGTGAGACTCTGTTTTAAAATAAGCAGTAAAAAGGTCTGGGGATGTAACTCATAGATAGAATATCTCTGGGTTCAACCTCCAGTACCAAAATAAAAGTACACTCAGAACTGGGTATGGTGAGACAGGCCTATAATCCCAGTAGAGACTGAGATAGGAGGATCACAGGTTCGGGACCAGCATACAGTAACTTAGTGAGACCCTGTTTCAAAATAAGAGATAAAAAGGGCTAGGGGTAAGAGGTACAGTATCCCCGAGTCCAGTCCCTAGTACTACACACACACACTCACACACACACACACACACACACACACACACACATACACACACAGTACACTAGGTGTACTAGGTGTGGTTCCTCAGTATGCATGATAGAGCGTGCTTCTCTAAGCCTTGTGAGGGTGGCTACTCCAATCAAAAATGGAAGGAGGGGCCTTGTCTCCTTTAATAGGAAAGGAAGGACTCTAGCACACCATCCTGAGGGAGACCAAGTAGAACAAATTCTGCATTTCCTGGTCACTTCTTTAAAAGACCTCAGGAACCCACCCTGACTCCCTGCATCCATGTAGCTCTTGGTCACAGTCGGGTCACTCCGTTCCACGATCTCTTGCTCCTGTAGACCGGGATGGCAAGCAGTGCTGCAGAAGAGGGCCACGAGGATGTGATCTCGAGTTTCAAGGATGCTCCCTCGGGCTCACTTGCTAGCCAAAGCTGGTTAGGGTTTGAGACGTTTGGGTAACTCTTGCTTTCTCCATGATTGCAAGAGTCTCCTCTCTCCTCCCTCCCCAAGTTCTCTGTTGGTCTACTGGAGCCTGAGAAGTCATTTGAGTCTGCCCTGCGCAGGCCTTGGCAAACTGCTGAATCCAACCTTCAAGAGCCATCAGCTGACTTGAGGGCACTCAGGTGACTTTGGAAGACTCCAAAAGCAGAGAGGGAAATGATATAGTCTATCTACTTACTAAGTGTGGTTGGAAGTCCATGGGGTTGTAGGCAGAAAGCCATAGGTTCAAGTATCAGCTTTTTTTTTTTTTTTTGTACTGGGGATGGAACCCATGGGCATTCTACCTCCAAGCTATACCCCAACTCTATTTTTTATTCTTTATTTTGAAACGGGTTTCACTAAGTTGTGGAGAGCCTCACAAGTTGCTAAGGCTGGCTGTGATCCTCCCTTCTCAGCCTCCCAAGTACTGGGATGACAAGCATGTGCCACCACTCCAGGCTTCAGCTCTTTCATTTAATTTATATTAGCCAGGTGAATAGCCTTTATAAGTTCCAATCTTCCCATCTATAAAAACGAAGGGAAATAAACCCTTTCACACTAGTTATGAAAATTAAATAAAATAACATTTAATCATTGGGTTACCAAGAAATAATTACTGAGCACTACCACATGCCTCTTGTCTATTATAATAATTTTATAAGTGCTTAGTCAACTGAGTTCTTACCATATGACAGGCATGGAGCTGAGTGGGTGACATGCATTGTTGCATCATTCTCAGCTTACAAATGAAGAAACTAAGACATCTAGAAGTTAAGAATACCGCCTAAGTTTGCACAAAAATTTCACAGCAGGAAAGTTAACAAAAAAAAATCCAAGTTTTATCAGTATCCTGGACTCTACTGCATTTTTAAGACTCCCTGTCGAAAAGTGATAATTGTGATTTGTAAATAACTACTGCTTCTTCTGCAAAAGGATCTGTTTCTTATTTTCTTTAGTTATTTATTCTTTCAGTACTGGAGATTTAACTCAGGGGCATTGTACCTCTGAGGTATATCCCCAACCCTTTTTATTTTTTGAAATAGGATCCCACTAAATTGCTGAGACTGACCTGGAACCTGTGATCCTGCTATCTCAGCCTCCCAAGAAAGGGGATTACAGGTGTATGCCACCATATCCAGCTGTTTCCAGTTTTAAAAAGTTAAATCTAATTGACACTGCACCCTATTGTTTTTCATCCCTGGAATATTGGGAGAATTTTAATAAGAGACGGAGGAATTTATAGTTTGCTCCACTGGGAAAAGTATCGAAGTTTTGCAAATTACCTGTCGCCTTTCTTATGAAATCCTTAGAAAGCTGCTCTCTCATAGATTTAGTTATCCTAGGAAGTACAGTCTTCCCAAACTCGTATTTAGGTTAAAACTGCCAGCATTTGAGGGTGGCTCAAATCCCAGGTACTTCAGTTCTTACATTTGCCTAGATCCTGTGGGAGCCCACAGCGGAATGTTCCTGCTTCCGCTCAAAAAGGGAATTCGGTGTGTTTTGCTGCCCCCTTGTGGCCATTTTAAATTCGTCTCCTTAAAGTGATAAATTTAAAAAAATTTTTTTTAATTGGATGCACTGTAATTTTACATCATATTGGGGTACACAGTGTTAGGAAAATAACTACCTCCCCACCAGCTCCCTTCCCTCACCCCGCAAATCTTTGAGACTGGAATTGGCAATTTTGTATACGTTCTTGGCATTATTTCTACTATTGCATTCTTTATTACTTCTTCCCCCCCTCTAATCATCCTCGGTAATTCCCCTAAAGTTTCTACTCATCTATATGATGTTGCACTTATTGCAATATCTCTCCAGCTTCCACATATAAAAGAGAGCATACAGCTACTCGTTCTCTGGGACTGGGTGTACTCAGCATAATACTCTTGAGTTCCATCCATTTTCCTGCAAATAGTGAAATTTTGTTCTTCTTTTTGGCTGAGTAAAATTCCACTGTATGTATAGACCAATGTTTTGTGATCCATTCATCTGCTGATGGATATCTAGGCTGATTCCATAGTTTGGCGATTGTAAATTATGCTGCTATAAACATAGAATGCAAGTCTGATTTTAATATTTTGATTTCGTTTCCTTTGGGAAGATGCCCAGAAGCACTCTCTCTATGTCATATGGTAGTTACGCGACCACACTGTTGGTGGGACTGCAAACTAGCGATACACGAAATTTTAATCCAATGAAAAAATTCTGACTAAAACTCCTAAATTTGGAGGGCTACGTTTGCATTCTTTGTACCACTGTCAGCAATTTAAAACACCTGCATATTCCAGCACATTAAAGTTTCATTGATCTCTGGATGGTATAGTGGTGAGTACATTCTCAAATGCATTTGAAAGGGATCTTTTGATGGAAACTTACACAGCGTAAGGACATTTCTCCAAAGTTTTGTATTGAAACTTGACTCTTCATCATACTATCCACATAAACTGAACCTTGAATGGTAAGGGGCAGGAGAATTGTAAACTTATCATTGTGTCATCTGCTATTTATGAAAGTAAACCATTTCTAGATTTTTAATTGAAAGAGAAGATAGAAGCTGCATGTGAGAGAAGCCAGGAGTCATTTTGAAATAATTGTTTACCGGTGTGAGGGAAATGCCAGAGCAAAACCACAGACGAAGGACTAAATGAGAAAGGAAAAGGGGGACTCAAAATTAATAATGAAACCACAACTAAGTACGAGGAGTGAACAAAATACAGACATTTTTAAGAGAAATTTTTATTGGATAATTTAAAATAAATTTAGTTCATTTAAACACTTATCGACCTCTTCTCTCCAAATTTTCTGTGCTTATTTATATTCATGTCACCTTCAAATTGTACCCTTGTCATTAATTCATGGTTTTTTTCCCTAGAAATGTGATACAATAAAAACAAATATTTTAGCCAGGTACAGTGGCACACACCTTTAGTAATACCAACACTTGGGAGGCTGAGACAAAAAGATCACAGGTTTGAAACCAGCCTCAAGAACTTAGTGAGACCCTGTTTCCAAATAAAAAATAAAATCAGTCTGGGGGTGTAGCTCAGAGGTATAATGTCCTTGGGTCTATCCCCTGCACACACACAAAGAAAACTATACATATATATATACATATATATATATATAGTTTAAGAAACTATAATTTGTACTATGACATGATAATAAATAAATGTGAAAATCATTTCCTTCCCTTTGGATGGTCTCTTCTTTGGTCAAAATTGACTCTCCTCCACTCCTACTTATAAGTTTGTAAACTCCTTAATTTGGGAATAAATTGCCTTTGGTACAGCAAAAATATTGTAAGGTATATCTATTAAAGTATAGCATTCCTATATATTAAGTATATATTAATATATCATAATGATACATAAAGTCTATGTTAAGTATATTAACATATTTCACTATAATACATGGTAGAATACAAATTATTATGCAATATATGGAGTACATGTAAAGTATGTGTACTATATATTACCATATACTACGTATTAGTCTGATACATTAAGGTATAATATAAAATACTATAAGGTATCTGGGCATGGTAGCGCACACCTGTAATTCCAGTACTTGCGAGACTGAGACAATAGGATCACAGGTTTGAGGACAACTTCAGCAATCGTGCAATCTGTAATCCCAGTACTTGGGAGGCTGAGACCAGAGGATCCAGGTTCCTGGCCAGCCTCAGCTACTTAGTAAGGACCTCCGCAACTTAGTGAGACCCTGTTTCAAAATAAAGAATAAAAAATAGGACTAGTAGGGGTGTAGCTCAGAGGTAGATGCCCCTGGGTTCAATCCCCTGTACTGCAAAAAAAGAAAAAAAAAAAAGAATGCTCCAGCTGGACATGGTGGCACACCCTGGAATGGAATCCTAGTACTTAGGAGGCTGAGACAGGAGGATCACAAGTTTGAGGCCACTCTCAGCAACTTAGCAAGACTTTCAGCAACTTAACAACACTCTGTTTCCAAACCAAAAAAATAAGTAAATAAAAAGGGATGGGTGTGTAGCTTGAAGGTAGAATGTCCCTGAGTTCAATCCCCAACACCACACACACACACACACACACACACACACACACACACACACACACCGTTCCATGCGCTCTCCATAAATTATTGAAATCGAGATATCTTAACAAAGATAGTTTTACAATTTGAAATGGAAGAAACTCTCTGATGGAAAAACATATATTTAGACAGCTACTCAATTTCCTATGAGCTGGATCATTTCTTGCTGCAAAAGACATAATTGCTTGGGGGAGAGAAAAAGAAAGAACGGTGCCCGACCTGGCTGACTTGTTGGCAAAGGTTAAGGTTATCAACTACTCAACGTGCAAGAGACCAGGAGCTTGGAAACAGAAAGGGAAGAACCCAAGAACGGCTTTTGTGCGGCTCATCCCTCACAAATCAGAATGTTCTTTCTAAACCGCCTGAAGCCAGAGCGGAAAATATCATTTCCCCCTTCAAATTTTTTTGCTACCATCCAAAGGACAATGCAGAACACCACCATGCTCACTCCTGCGAGGAAAATGGAAATTCATGTTACAGGCCCGTGTGTGTTATACATCTTAAAATATTTCCATCTGCTTCCAAAGGTTCCATAAGAGAATGCCCAAAAGTCTTTCACGGATTAATAAGAGGATAAAATGGAGTTTCGACGGAGCTTTTCTCAACCACATCTTCCCGCTTCTCCCTGCCACCCCCCCCACACACACACACGCCTAGTACACGTTTGGTATCATTTAGCTCTCAATGAGCTTTCTATACACATGTAGAAGATATTAACTTTACATTTTCCATAACTTACTCTGACCGCAGGAGACATCTGTTAACGAAATGCCAGACAATGCAGGACACAGAAGCCCGTTCCCTGTGCTCCATCACGGCAGGACCCTGCATTTGGAAGGCTGAGTCCCACCCCCCAACCGCCTCTGCCTCCAGCCCCGCATCTTCCAATCTGATTCTAGAAAAAGTTACCATCTCGTGGCAATCGCTGTCATACTTCAAAGGACCTAAAGGGCACAGTGGACCCCCTCTTCTCTGCAGGCGGGGAGACCCCCCAGAAGATACCTGTAACCTCGGGGACCCTACACGGGCTACGTTATACCTACGACAACTTACCTATGACAATATGTCTTACTGGAAATTAGGTGCAGTAAGAGATTAACCGCTGCTTTTTTATGAATAGCTAATCATAAAATAGAACAATTATAACCACATACTGTAATTAACGTAATGTAAATGTAGTCTCTCTCACTCTCCCTACATATCTTGTAGTGTTCTCACCCCGCTTCCTGGGATGATGAGCGATGACGTCATGTCTGCATGACGCCATGAAGCGCGGGAAGGATGTAGGCCTTGGGATTCGCTTATGGCCTCGATTAAATCACAGCCACATCAGGGTTGTAAAACGCAAGAGCTGTGTCACCCCACAACTGACCTGCTAACCCAGGGGGCTCCCAAGTGACTAAGGATATACTGGGCAAAGGAGTGATCTGCATCTCGAGTGGGTCAGAGCAGGAACAGTATGGAATTTAGAATGGATGCATTCTTTCTAGAATATTCCGCCTCATCTTTTGGGGGCTGCAGTTAATGACAGGTCACTCGACCCATGGAAGTGAAGGCACAGATAAGAGGGAGGGGGTGGCAACGACTATGATTTTTCAGTCATGAGGCAGGATTGCATTTGTGAGTGGTGGTGGATTTGTCATATATATGGTCTGTATGCTTTATTTATATACTATACAGAGATATTTACTTTTATTGGTGCATTGTAATCACGCACCCTAACATAGTTCAGAGCCATGGGGACATACGTGCACACAGCACTGGGTGAGCTCCCCCCCTATCCCACCCCACTCTCTCCCCTTCCCCATATATGGCATTGAGATTGGCATGGCTAACTCCGTACATGTACCTAGAGTCAGTTGAAGTGTTTCCTACATTAAGTTCCCCTCACCACCGCCCTCCCCGAGACCCTCCATGGCTCCACAGAGACTTCTTCATCTAAAAGTTCCTCTTGGATCCCAGTTTCCCCCTTAGCTCCCACTTATGAGAGAAAACATACGACCCTTCCCTTTCTGTGACTGGTTGACCTCACTTAGCATAATATTCTTTAGCATAGTGTCTTTGCCATGGCTCTTAAGGGGTGAGTCCCTTTCTTTTTCGCCTCTGAATTGGAGGTAACAGCAGGTCACAGGTTCTGTCTCACCTCACCTGAGTGGCATGGCCAGAGGCGCCTCCTACAAACCCTAAGCTCCAAAGAATAAAGCCACCCGGCCAGACGCTGACCCCATCTGAGACATGTCCTAAGGGGTTCCTGGAAGTGACAAACACGTGGCCTGAGACCTCGTCTTCCTCCTCTTCTTGGGCCACACTGCCTACGCAGTCAGCGTGGGATAACTCGTCCCCACCAGCTTGGAAGTACAATTTTTTTTTCTGTCGCTTCAAGCTCAGGACCCTGACTCTTTTCCCTCAAGCTCTGATCTTAGTTGAATCCCCCCATCTCTCTAGCCTAAGGCCCAGCCTGATCAGTGAAAGCAGAGTAGTAGCTTTGGTGGCTTCCGCTGCTTTGACTGGCTCCTCTCCACCCCTACATGCCGCAGAGTTAATTTATGGTCCTGCTCCCCAGACCTAGTTGTTTTGTCACTGTGTCTGCCAAGAGCCGGGTGGACTGTCTGTGACATCAGATCCCATGGTCTCCTCTGTGACCCACACGTGAGATGGCGCATACAGGGATGCATAGTGGTCACCTGAGCTGTCTACTATTGCTCAGTATTAGGTTGGCCCACCCGTCTAAGGCTCTGTTTGCACTTCTTTCTCTCAGCCCTGATCAGGTCCCAGGTCTCTATGTTGCCTGATGCTAATCCAACAACACAAAGTCAACTTAATAGCTGAAGTCCTGGTGATCTGCCTCCAGGCCCACTGGGAGACTACCTGTCCGTCCAAACCTGACTTTTCAAATCCTATCCTTTTGCAGAGCCTCTAAAGTTTGACTGCAGATCCCTTCTCCGGAATTTGGGCCTCAATAGTTTTCCCTGCTTCTCTGGATCACCCAGAGAGAGTACTGAGGTCTCAACTCCCCAGGCTGGTCCATTTAAATCACTGGTATCTGTTTTAGGCAGTGTTCTTACTGCTGTCATGCAAACACCTGACACACAATTTAGAGGAAGGAAGATTTGGAGCCGGGCGTGGTGGCGCACGCTTGTAATCCCAGTACTTGGGAGGCTGAGACCGGAGGATCCAGGTTCGAGGCCAGCCTCAGCTACTTAGTGAGGCCCTCCGCAACTTAGTGAGACCTTGTTTCAAAATAAAGAATTAAAAAATAGGGTTGGGGGTGGAGCTCGGAGGTAGAATGCCCCTGGGTTCAATCCCTAGTACTGCAAAAAAAAAGAAGAAGGAGGAGGAGGAGGAGGAGGAGGAGGAGAAGAAGAAGAAGAAGAAGAAGAAGAAGAAGAAGAAGAAGAAGAAGAAGAAGAAGAAGAAGAAGAAGGAAGATTGATTGGCTTACAGATCTGGGGGGATTTCAGAGGTCACAGTCCATATTAGGCTAACTGCCAAACAGGAGCTGGGGCTGCAGGTCTTTAGGGCAGGATGGTAGGGAACAGAGAGAGCAGAAGGTCAGAGTGACATTGCTCACCTGGGAGAGACCAGGACATATGCATGAGCACACAAACACACACACATGAGGACACACACACACACACACACACACACACACACACACACGTGGTACCCAGGCTCAGGGACCTGCATCCAAACATGGCCACCTCCATAGCAAACATGAGGTCTGGGGGACATTTTAAATTCAAATTATAGCAGTATCTCTGAAAAAAAAATGAGAGAGACTGAAAAATTATTCTCGGGGTCCAGAAAGTTAGAAAACATTTTGTTCATTTTGTTGTTGTTATAATGCAAATCTAAAAGCTACAAGCTGGAGAGCTGCCCCCTCTGCCTGGCTCCTCCACTCAATCTCTGCCAACTCAGTCAAATTACTGAACCTCAGGGTCGGGTCATCCTTCCTCTAACCAGAAAAAGGGGGATGCCATCAGTGTACACCTCAGGGACTTTTTCAGAGGATTATATGAAAGGAGGCTGAAGTTACTAATATTATTGTCAATTGAGATGTTTCCTTTTAAAGTGGAATGTTATGCTTTCTTTGTGACGTTTTTAATATATAAAAATTACACAGAATTGACACATATAACTTACCAAGGGTGGTGGTTCCTCTGCTTGGTGTTGCATTAATTGATAGGTACACACACAGGAACTGTTTCATGTTTCTATGATAACTAAGATAATCACATGCAAAGCAAGGATTGCCTGGATATGTCAGGTATAGTACTAAATTCTTTCTTTCTTCCTGTTTTTTTTTTTTTCTTTCTTTTTTTGTTTTTGTTTATTTGGTTTTTTTCTTCTTTTTTGTTTTTGTTTTTGTCCTGGAGCTACAAGCTGGAGAGCTGCCCCCTCTGCCTGGCTCCTCCACCACAAACACACACAGGGTCTTTCTGCCTCTGAGCTACATCCCCAGCCCCTTTTACTTTTTACTTTTTTGTTGTTGTTGTTTTGTTTTTGTCTTTGATTTTTATGGTGTTAGGGCTTGAAACCAGGGTTTTCTACCTCTGAGACTAATTTTATTTTTTACTTGGAAACAAGGTCTTGCTAAGTTGTTGAGGGCCTCGCTAAGTTGCTAAGGCTGTCTTTGAATCTGTGATCTTCCTGTTTCAGCCTCCTAAGTATGAGATTACAGACAGGCACCATCTCATCTGGCTCTTTTTTTTTATTATTATTATTTTTACAATTCATGCTTACCTCTTCCCCCATATAGTTCTACTCCTTTTTGAGATAGAAAACAGAAGCTTAGAATGTTTCAGAAATTTTCCTAGACCCTAAAACAAGGAGGCAGTAAAACTGAGATTCAAACCCAGATCTATATGATATCAAACAGCACAAGTTTCCCTGGCATGTGCTTGGTGCTTTCTCTAAGAATAAAGTAAAATAATAAAGCATATATGGTTTTTAAAGTTTCAAATTCACACAGAATCATTTCTCAAGCATTTGCTAAATTGCAAATAAATTTTTAATATTTTTTTCTTCTCTTTTATTAAATACTTTTATTTTGTGCATTATAATTTCACACCATAATGTAGCTCATAGTGGTAGTGATATACCTTCTTTTTCTTTTTTTATAGGGGGTCTCACTGCACTGCTCAGACTGACCTCAAACTTCTGGGCTCAATCAGTCCCTTTGCCGCAGCCTCCCAAGTATCCAGAACTACAGGCACACACCACCACATCCAGTGGAAGTTATTTTTATCTCTTCAGTATTTAAAACACATTCTATAACAGTCTATGGTATTTTAGTATCGGTGGCCTAATCTATCTCTCCCAACCTCTCCCCCCTTTTTTCTGATATAACATATCTCAATCTTGTTGCATACTCTGAAAATTTTTTCAACATATGCATTGCATTTGTTATTTCAAAAGTGGTTGTCAGGGCCGGGATGTAGCTCAGTGGTAAAGCATTTGCCTTGCATGTGCAAAGCCCTGGGTACCAAAAATAACACCCACCCCTCCAAAAAAAAATCAAGCTTAAGAATATAAAAACAAAAGTAGTTGTCATTGTCTTTGTCTCATAAAACAGAGTTTGCAGAAGTAAAAAACATTGGCTTTGCCACTTATGTGAGTCGGTGAACAAAGCTTTCAATCTATATACAGGCTAAAAATCATGAACATTTGTTTGCGACACTGAAATTTCACTGAGCTGTATACTCATTCAAGTATTACCGTGGAGCAAGGGGCTAGTTGGTCTAACATGTTACCTTCAGACTTGAAATTGCTTGGCTTTATTTCATATATTAAATTCATATAAACATTACATGCATTGAAAAGGGGGTTGAAATCATCAGAAGACAATATTAAGAAAAACTTACTGAGTGATAATGATGCCACAGACACTACTTCCAGGCAATATTTCATTTAATTCTCACAAGCCATCAAAGTAGGTCTTACCAGCATCTCCATTTTAAGGAGGTATAAAATGAGGCACGGATAATTTACAGCAAGTGTCCAAGATCACGTAGCTAGTAAGCGGTGGAGCCAGAATTTTACAGCCTACCTGGCTCCAGATTCACACCTTCTTCCTCAGTCCAGCTGCAACGAAAACCTCCATTCTTGCTCAGTTACTTTTCAACCACGTTCACTGTTTTAAAATAATTCTCCACCCATTCTATTAGCACCATCAAGTCATATTTCAGCTCCAATTATGCAGCAAAGGTATGTCATAAATTACGGGTATTTTTTTTTTTTTTGCACTCAAACATAATTTTCCAATAAGCTAAAATAAAACTCACTAGGCTTCTTTTCCCCTTAAGAAGTGACTTCCATAAATGAAGAGCGTTCATATTCTCTGTTACTGGCAAACAGACATCGCCGCTTGCCCTCGGTTTGGGGCTGGAAACAGACCTAATCTACCCCTTAAGAGCTGAAGTTCAGGAAACCAGCAGCTCTGGCAAACTGGTACTTAAATTTATCTCCCCAGGTGACTCCTTGGAATCTAGTGAACTAGTTCCAAAGGCCAATCAGCTCAAGGAGAGTTTGCTCCCATCCAAAGATCACTATCTGACTAGTGAGACTAATTTAGCCGCTTTATGGTGGAAGTTGTGAATTGTTCAGAAGGTTTCTAAAGCACACGATGTCACTGGGCTCCACTTTCCTGGCTGCCAAACTGCAGGAGCCAAAAGGGATGGCATGCTCCCGATAAACAGTTCTGCAGCTGCTGAAAAGGTCAAGTGGTTTAGCAAGTTCTTGTCTAAGAACAACTCTTTGCCTCCCAGTCCACGGGGTCACTCTGGCTCATAGGAAAATTGACCGTTTTCAGCTAAGCCGACTACTCTAGGGCAAGGAGCACTCGCTTCTGAGTCAGCCTCTTGTCCATCTCTGGAGGACAGAGAGACAGCACTTGCCAAGGAATTTTCTTTCTTTCTTTCTTTTTTTTTTTTTTTTTTTTTTTTTTTTTTTTTTTTTTTTT
>PVLC010025079.1:11877-24209 GCA_004027655.1 Graphiurus murinus
TAAGTTGCTGAGGCTGGCTTCTTCTTTTTTTTTTTTTTTTTTTTTTTGTGGTACTAGGGATTGAACTCAGGGGCATTCTACTTCCGAGCTATATCCCCAGCCCTATTTTTTATTCTTTATTTTGAAACAGGGTCTCACTAAGTTGCGGAGGGCCTCACTAGGTAGCTGAGGCTGGCCTCGAACCCGGGTCCTCTGGTCTCAGCCTCCCAAATGCTGGGATTACAAGCGTGCGCCACCACGCCCAGGCTGAGGCTGGCTTCTAACATGTGATCCTCCTGCCTCAGCCTCCCAAACACTGGGATTACAGGCCCGCACCACCACGCCAGCTCCATTCATTCATTCATGTTTTGGTAATGGGGATTGAACCCAGAGACATTTTACCTCCAGGCTAAACTCCTAGATCCATTTTATTTCTTATTTAGAAACAAGATCTCATTAGGTTGCTGAAATCCTCACTAACTGCTGAGGCTGGCTTTGAACCTGCAATCTTCTTGTCTCAGCCTCCCAAATTCTGGGATTATGGGAGTGCACATTGCTCAGCTTCCTTTTTTTTTTTTTTGTGGTACTGAGAATTGAACCCAGAGACATTCTACCTCTGAGCTACATCCCCAGCCCAATTTTTTATTCTTTATTTTGAAACAGGGTCTCATTAAGTTGCAGAGGGCCTCACTAAGTAGCTGCGGCTGGCTGAGAACCTGGATCCTCCGGTCTCAGCAGCCGAGGGAGGTACTGGGATTACAAGGGTGCATCACCACACCTGGCTCTTTTTTATTTTGAAACAGGGTCTCATTAAGTTGCTGAGGGTCCCTTTCTCTTCTTCATTCCTTTTTTTGGGGGGAGGGGGTCAAACCCAGGGTCATTTTACCTCTGAGCTACACCCCCAGTCCTCATTTTTATTCTTTTATTTATTTATTATTATTATTTTTTGCAGTACTGGGGATTGAACTCCGGGGCATTCTACCTCTGAGCTAAACCTCCAACTATATTTTTTATTCTTTATTTTGAAACAGGTTCTCACTAAGTTGCAGAGGGCCTCACTAGGTAGCTGAGGCTGGCTGTGAACCCGGATGCTCTGGTCTCAGCCTCTCAAATGCTGGGATTATAAGCATGCGCCACCACACCCGGCTTATTCTTTTATTTTTGAAACAGTCTTACTAAGTTGTGCAGAGCCTCACTATGTAGTTAAGTCTGGCAGTGAACCCGGATCCTCCATTCTCAGCCTCCCAAGTACCGGGATTAAAAGTGTATGCCACCATGCCCAGCTTCTTCATTCCTTCTTTTTTGTTGTTGTTGTTGCAGTACTGGGGATTGAACTCAGAGGCATTCTACCTCCGAGCTATACCCCCAGCCCTATTTTTTATTCTTTATTTTGAAACGGAGTCTCACTAAGTTGCAGAGTGCCTCACTAGGTAGCTGAGGCTGGCCGCGAACCCGGATCCTCCGGTCTCGGCCTCCCGAATGCTGGGATTACAAGCGTGCGCCACCACGCCCGGCTCTTCATTCATTCTTGACAGGGTCTCACTACATTTCCAGCTGGTCTCAAACTCCTGGGATCAACAGAAACTCCACTTCAGCCTCCTGAGTAGCTGGGACTACATGTGTATGACACTGTACCCAGTTAAGGATTGCTTTTTCTTTCTTTCTTTTCTTTTCCTTTCTTTTTTTCTGCTGGACTACAGGTTTATGACACTATACCCAGCTAAGGATTACTCTTTTTTTTTTTTTTTTTCAATACTGGGGATTGAACCCAGGGGTATTCTACTTCTGAGCTATACCCTCAGCCCTATTTTTTATTCCTTTTTTTTTGCGGTACTGGGGATTGAACTCAGGGGCATTCTACCTTCAAGCTATACCCCCAGCCCTATTTTTTTATTCTTTATTTTGAAACAGGGTCTCATTAGGTTGTGGAGGGCCTCACTAGGTAGGCCATGAACCTGGATCCTCCAGTCTCAGCCTCCCAAATGCTGGGGTTACAAGCATGTGCCGCCATGCCCGGCTTATTTTTTATTCTTTATTTTGAAATAGTCTCACTAAATTGTGAAGGGCCTCACTAAGTAGCTGAGGCTGGCTGGGAATCTGCGATCCTCTGGTCTCAGCCTCCCTAAGTACTGGGATTACAAGTGCACCACACCTGGTTTAAGGATTACTTTTCTTATTTGGTAGCTCTCCTGTGCCTAGCACAGTGCCCAAGACATAGAATTATAATTATGGCTGTCATATATCAGACTTATATCTACAAAAGTGCCTACTCAGTCATATGTGTGTGTGTGTGTGTGTGTGTATTCTACCTTTGAGTTACACCTTCAGCCCTATTTTATTTATTTTGAAATAGGGTCTTAAGCCGGGCGTCGTGGTCCATGCTTGTAATTCCAGTACTTGGGAGGCTGAGACAGGATGATCACAGGTTCTCAGTCAGCCTCAGCTACTTAGTGAGGCACTCCGCAAATTAGTGAGACCCTTTTTCAAAATAAAGAATAAGGTGGGCATGGTGGTGCATGCTTGTAATCCCAGTACTTATGAGCCTGAGCTGGAGGATTCAGGTTCACGGCCAGATTCAGCTACTTAGTGAGGACCTCTGCAACTTAGAGAGACCCTCTTTCAAAATAAAAAATAAAAAATAGGACTAGGGGTGTAGCTCAGAGGTAGGATGCCCCTGAGTTCAATCCCCAGTACCACAAAAAAATAAGAAGAAAGAAATAAGCCAGGCATGGTGGCGCACATTTGTAATCCCAGTACTTGGGAGGCTAAGACCAGAGGATCTGGGTTCACAGCCAACCTCAGCTACTTAGTGAGGCCCTCCGCAACTTAGTGAGACACTATCTCAAAATAAAGAATAAAAAGCCGGGCGTGGTGGCGCACGCATGTAATATCAGCATTTGGGAGGCTGGACCAGAGGATCCAGATTCACTGCCAGCCTCAGCTACCTAGTGAGGCACTCTGCAACTTAGTGAGACCCTGTTTCAAAATAAAGAATAAAAAATAGGGCTGAGGGTATAGCTCGAAGGTAGAATACCCCTGAGTTCAATCCCCAGTACCGCAAAAAAATAATAAAGAAAGAAAGAAAGAAAGAATAAAAAAAGGGGCCCTTCGCAACCTAGTGAAACCCTCTTTCCAAAAAAAGAATAAAAAAATGGAGCTGGGGGTGTAACTTAGAGGTAGAATGTCCCTGAGTTCAATCCCCAGGACTGAAAAAAAAAAAAAGAAGGAAAAGAAAAGAATAAGAAATAGGACTGGTGTTATAGTTGAAGGTAGAAGCCCCTGGGTTCAATCCCCAGTTCTGCAAAAAACAAAACAAAACAAAAAAACCCACCAAGGTCTCACTAAGTTGCTGACATTGGCTGAGAACCTGAGATTAGATTCTACTCTCTGTCTTTCCCAAGTACTGGGATTACAGGAGTATGCCACCTTGCCTGGCTTCTACCCAGCCTTTCTAAAGAAACCTGGCACATAGCAAGTATACAATAAATTTTTGTTGAATAAATGATATCTTATCCTAAAAGACTCCTAGAATTTTACTTTCCTAACGAGGGATATAAATTTACTTAGGCAGTCAGGTTTATGGCCCATCATGATGACCAATTCAACAAATATTTACTGAGTCTACCCCAGGCATAGAATTAGACTCCCTCGATATAAAACAGGTAATACCTGCTCTAAAGGGACATCAAAAGAGAAAGAGAGGAGCCAGTCGTGGTGGTGGTGACACATGCTTGTAATCCTGGTACTTGGGAGCCTGAGACAGGAAAATCGCAGATTGGTAGCCAGCCTCAGCAACTTAGTGAGGCACCCCACAACTTATTGAGACCCTATTTCAAAATAAAAGAATAAGCCAAGCCGGGCGTGGTGGCGCACGCTTGTAATCCCGGCATTCGGGAGGCTGAGACCGGAGGATCCGGGTTCGAGGCCAGCCTCAGCTTCCTAGTGAGGCACTCCACAACTTAGTGAGATCCTGTTTGAAAATAAAGAATAAAAAATAGGGCTGGGGTGTAGCTCAGCGGTAGAATGCCCCTGGGTTCAATCCCCAGTACCATAAGTAAATAAATAAATAAATAAATAAGTAAATAAATAAATAAATAAAATAGGGTTGGAGGTGTAGCTCAGAGGTAGAATGCCCCTAGGTTCAATCCCTAGTTCCACAAAAAAAAAAAAAAAAAAAAAAAAAAACTTAATAGTTTAGGTAAAACAATGAGTTACAGAAGCAGAATTATGTAAGAATGCTTCTAATTCCAACCTCTATGACCTTCTAATAATACCTTTCCCTGTAGAATTTTTTTTTTTTTTTTTTTTTTTTGCGGTACTGGGGATTGAACTCAGGGGCATTCTACCTCCGAGCTAAACCCCAGCCCTATTTTTTATTCTTTATTTTGAAACCGGGTCTTGCTAAGTTGTGGAGTGCCTCACTAGGTACCTGAGGCTGGCCTCGAACCTGGACCCTCTGGTCTCAGCCTCCCGAATGCTGGGATTACAAGGGTGCGCCACCACGCCCGGCTCCCCCTAGAAATTGGTACTGGGATGAACTCAGGGGTTTCTGCCTCTGAGCTACACCCCCCAGCCTTTTTTTCTTTTTTGAAACAAGGTCTCACTAAATTTTTGAGGGCCTGGCTAAATCACTGTGGTTGCCCTTGAACCTTCCCTCTGGTCTAACCCTCCCAAATACTGAAATTACAAGTGTGCACCACCACGCCCAGCTAACCTCACAGTTTACTTACTTTTTTTGGTATAGGGGATTGAGCCCAGGGGCATTCTACCTCCAAGCTATACCCTCAGCCTGGATTTTTTCTTTATCTTCAAACAGAGTCTCACTAAATTGTGGAGGGCCTAAGTAGCTGAGGCTAGCTGTGAACCTCTGATCCTCCTGTCTCAGCCTCCCAAGTACTGGGATTACAAGTGTGCACCACTATGCCCCCGCTACCTTTTACTTCTGATCCTTCCCACCCCTGGGAACTCAAGAGGAATGTTCTCGACTCTTTTCTAATTTTCTGAGACTTTATCAGAGAACATCATTATAATCATTCACAATGTTTTCAGTGTTAGAGACATGGGTCTGACTCAACACTGTGGCAAACCACATTTTTGAAAAGCAAGTTTGGGTTGAATATCTCTTTACCCTAAATAGCATACTTCTAGGGAGTAACCTGAAACCAGCTCTATAGACTACAATGGCTAAACACAAGGTCATCTCTTTGAGCTGAATGTAAACTGAAAACTATCTCTTGTTTATAGCAACAAAAACTCTAGAGGCAAGAAAAGAGAGTGGATCCTTTGGGTATTTCATGGAAGGGGACTTAAGAGTATTCCTTGTGAAATCATACAACACTTGGATATAGTATATCAGCCAGTTGGAAATTGGCTGGATATATACTGTTGCCAACCTAAGAAAATTTCTCAAGCCAGGCATAGTGGCCCACCCTTGTAATCCTAGTACTTGGGAGGCTGAGACTGGAATTCCTTGGCAGCCTCAGCAACTTAGTGAGACTCTGTTTCAAAATTTAAAAAAATAAGAGCCCTGCGTGGTGGCCCACGCTTGTAATCCCAGCATTTGGGAGGCTGAGACAGGAGAATCTGGGTTCGTGGCCTCAGCTACCTAGTGAGGCATTCCGCAACTTAGTGAGACCCTGTTTCAAAATAAAGAATAAAAAATAGGGCTGGGGGTATAGCTCAGAGGTAGAATGCCCCTGTGTTCAATCCCCAGTACCGGGAAAAAAAAAATTTTTTTTTAAATAAAATAGGGCTCAGGCCAGGCGTGGTGGCGCCGCTTGTAATCCCAGCATTCGGGATGCTGAGACAGGAGGATCCGGGTTCGCGGCCAGCCTCAGCTACCTAGTGAGGCACTCCGCAACTTAGTGAGACTCGGTTTCAAAATAAAGAATAAAAAATAGGGCTGGGGGTAGGTTCAATCCCCAGTACCGCAAATAATAAAAAATAAAATAAAATAGGGCTCAGGGTGTACCTCAGAGATAGAATGAATGTCCTTGGGTTCAATCTCTAGAACCACACACCAAAATAAAGAAAAATGGGAGCCGGGCGTGGTGGCACACACTTGTAATCCCAGTACCTGGGAGGCTGAAACTGGAGGATCTGGGTTCACGGCCAGCCTCAGCAACTTAGTGAGACCCTGTTTCCAAAATAAAGAATAAAAAATACGACTAGGGGTATAGCTCAGAAGTAGACTGCCCCTGGGTTCCATCTCTAGTACTGCAAAAAAAAAAAAGAAAAGAAAAATGGAGCCAGGCATGGTGGCGCACGCTTGTAATCCCAGCATTCAGGAGGCTGAGATCAGAGGATCCGGGTTCGCAGACAGCCTCAGCTACCTAGTGAGGCACTCCACAACTTAGTGAGACCCAGCTTCAAAATAAAGAATAAAAAATAGGGCTGGGGTTTAGCTCGGAGGTAGAATGCCTCTGAGTTCAATCCCTAGTACCGCAAAAAAAAAAAAAAAAAAAAAAAAGAAAAGAAAAGAAAAATGGAGCCTCAGGGTGTAGCTCAGATAGAATAATGCCCCTGGGTTCCATCCCTAATACCACACACACACATCTCGACATAAATTTGTATACAAAAAAAAAAAAAAAAATCACACAACATTGTAATTCTAGGGGATACCAACAGGTCAAATTTATATGAAAGTAAGAATTATTTCAGGGTCTGGAAGTATAGCTTACTGGTAGGGCACAGGTTTAGTATGTGAAAGAAGGCCCAGGGCTCAATGCCTACTACAAAAAATTTTTGTTGTAGTTTCCAAAGACAAAAAGGACACTTTGGCTAGGCATGGTGGCATATGCCTATAATCCCAGGACTTAGGAAACTGAGACTGGAGGATCACAGGTTAAGGACAGCCCCAGAAACAGACCCTCAGCCAGGCGTGGAGGCGCACGCTTGTAATCCCAGCATTTGGGAGGCTGAGACTGGAGGATCCAGGTTCGAGGCCAGCCTCAGCTACTTAGTGAGGCACTCCACAACTTAGTGAGACCCCGTTTCAAAATAAATAATAAAAAATAGGGCTGGGGGTATAGCTCAAAAGTAGAATGCCCGAGTTCAATCCCCAGTACCGCAAAAAAAAAAAAAAACAAACAAACAAAAAAAAAACCAGACTCTCATCAATTTAGTGAGACTTTATTTCAAAATAAAAAATAAGTGAGAGCTGGGCGTGGTGGTGCACGCTTGTAATCCCAGCATTCGGGAGGCTGAGACAGGAGGATCCGGGTTCGCGGCCAGCCTCAGCTACCTAGTGAGGCACTCTGCAACTTAGTGAGACTCGGTTTCAAAATAAAGAAAAAAAAATAGGGCTGGGGGTATAGCTCAGAGGCAGAATGCCTCTGAGTTCAATCCCCAGTACGGGGGGGGGGGGGGGGGGTGAGACCATAAGACTATAATGCACCAATAAAAGTATAAAAAAGACATTCTCTTTTGAAGTGCCTGCACTTAAAATAACAAAAAGGCTAGAGGTAGAATCCTCCTGGGTTCAATCCCCAATACCAAAAAAAAAAGTGAGAGACACTTTGAAAGTAAGCCAGGCATGCTGGGCGGGTGGCGAACGCTTGTAATCCCAGTACTTGGGAGGCTGAGACAGGAGGATCACAGGTTCTCGGCCAGCCTTGGCTACTTAGTGAGGCCCCCCACAACTTAGTGAGACCCTGTTTCAAAAATAAAGAATAAAGCCGGGCATGGGGGCGCACACTTGTAATCCTAGCACTTGGGAGGCTGAGACGGTAGGATCCAGGTTTGCAGTCATTCTCAGCTACTTAGTGAGGCCCTCTCCAACTTAGAGCTGTTTCAAAATAAAGAATAAAAATAGGGCTGGGGATGTAGCTTGGAGGAAGAATACCCCTGGGTTCAATCCCCAGTACCAAAAATAAATAAGTAAATAAACAAATAGGTGTTGTGGTGCACAATTGTAATCCCAGTAAGTACTTGAGAGGCTGAGACGGAGGATCCATGTTCGTTGCCAGTCTCAGCTGCTTAGTGAGGTCCACCACAACTTAGTGAGACCCTGTTTCAAAAAAATAAGAATAAAAAATAGGGCTGAGGGTATAGCTTGGAGATAGAATACCCCTGGGTTCCTCCAGTACCACACAAAAAATAAAATAAAATAAAATATGGCGCGATGCAATGTTTGAAGTTAGCATATCACATGATTGCAGGTATACTGGAATTGATAGTTGGAAAGGAGTATCAGATACTCTGATATTTTCTAATCCCAGAATATATTTATTTCACACTCTATTATAACTTTTAGACCATACAGTCTATTCTTAAGAAATTTCCAAAGTGAGCCAGGCCTATGGGGCATGCCTGTAATCCCAGCTACTTGGTAGGTGAGGCAGGAGAATCCTCAATTCAAAGCCAACCTAGGCAATATAGTGAGACCATCTCAAAATAAAAAAGTAGAGGACTGGGAATTTAAAGGTAGAACACCCTTGAGTTCAAGCAGCAGCACCGGCAAAGAAAAAAAAAAGGAAAGAAATTTTCAAGTTGAAACTTTATTATTACTTAAGGCCAAAGTCCTTTAATTCCCCCCTTCTTAGTATTCTTATTTATTTGCATTTAGTAGGTGATCCGGAGTAATGAATGTCCTACCCGATGTAAAGAAGCCAACAAGTAGATGACTCAAAACCCCATAGAAGGGAAATATTCACAGCAAATAAATTCTGGATAAATCAGATTAGAGTCTACTACGTAAGTGGTCGGGGAAGCAATGGGATAAGAAAGAGTGCTTTGGAGAGTCATTCCACTAGAGTCCACGGTACGGAATTAGGGCCCAACTAACCCAACGAAGCTGGAAGGAAGTCAGCCATCTGTTTGCTGAAGCAAATATGAGTAAGTCATGATTTAAAGTCAGTAGACAGTAAATACACATAAATAGTATAAGGCTAACAGATCAGAAAGGACAGTCCTAAATGAAAACATTCCACAAATGCACTTTGGTAACTATTAACAAAGGCAAGGGGAAGAGGGCAGGAACCTTCCCCGCCTGCATGAAGGAAAACCCTACTTCTCTATCCTCCTAAATAGTCACCATTTAAAGCCTCTTTTGTGTTTGCTATGAAGTGGTTTTGAGATTTCTCTGACTTTGAGAAAAAAATTCTTAGACAGCCACACCTTCCTCTGATCCCTAGGTCAAGTCCCAGTGGATCCCATTCCAAGATTCTCACAAAAGACTTCCCTTGCTGGGCGTGGTGGCGGCATGTTTGTAATCCCAGAACTTGGAAGGTTAAAACAGGAGGATCAGAGGTTCGAGGCCAGCTTTAGCAATTTAGCGAGACCATTTCAAAATAAAAAGGACTGGGGGTGTAGCTCGGAGATAGAATACCCAGGGGTTCAATCCCCAGAACAACAACAAAAAGAGACTGCCCTCATCCCTCCTGCTCAAGTAGATAACACCGGACAATTCCCTTGTCATTATAAAAAGCAGGATTACCCTCTTCTTCCCCTCAATTACCTTCTCCCCAGCCCTCAAAACGATAGGTTTCTCCATTTCCTGACAGAACCACCCAGTTCTCCACCTGTCCAGCGGGAGGGGTTCAGCGTCCCTCACAGGTGACCCCTCTCCTTCCTATTTCAGGAGGCTCTGGACATCCTCCTACCGCCCCCTTACAGGTGGGAAGCCCCGGGCCGGCTCCTTCCTGGTCCCTTGCCCTCAGGAAAGGTCCTGCCTCCTTCTCCCGAGCGGATCGGCCGAGGCCGCCACCGCAGCCGTCCGAGACGGCGGGACCCTCCTCTCCTCCCCAGAACCCCTCGGCTCTGGCAGCCTGCCGGCGCAGCGAGGGTCTCCTCGGGAGGGCATCCGGGCTCCGGCACCTCGGCCCCCTCCCCCCGGCGGGACCCAGGCCCCTCCCGCGCCTCGTCGGGGGCCGGAGCTCCGGGACCCGCCTGGGGGGACCCCCGGGGCTCCCCGCGCCCCTCGCCGGGGTCCCGGGCGCCTGGACGTCTCAGTCCGGAATCGCTCCGGCCCTCCTAGCACCTCGGCCCAGGACTTCCGGGGCCCTCGGTCTGGGGGCGCCAGCCCCCCCACCCCGAGCCCCGCTCGCCGGCGCCGCCGGCCTCGGCCTGGGACCCGAGCCCAGGCGGCGCGGCCGGCCGCGTTGGGGGCGGCCCGGCTGCTCGGGCGGACCCAGCGGCAGCGTCCCCCCACCCCCCCCGCGGCGCCGCGACGTCCGCTCGCTCCCCGGCGGCGGCGGCGGCACGCACAGGGCGTGGGGAGGCGCCCGCGGAGGCAGCAGCCCCCCGCCCCCTGCGCGCCCGCCCGCCCTCGCCGGCCGCCGCGCGGCCCCCGCGCCCGCCCCCCCGCCCCCACCCCACCCCGCGCCCGCGCCGCGCGCCCACCCCTCCCCCTCCTCACCGTCTCCGTCGGGCGGGCGGGCGGCGAGCGGCCAGGGCGGGCGGGCTACGGAGCATGCGCAGAGGCCGCCACGGCTGCTACCGCCGCCGCCGCCGCCAGGCCGGGCTTCAACACTTCCGGCCGCCGCCGGCGGCGAGCTGGCGCCTTAAAGGGGACGCGTCCCTATTTCCCGGCTCCGAAGAAGATCAACGTCCCCCGAGAGATTTGGACCTTTCTTGAGCAGGGGGTCTTGGGTCCTTGAAATGGAGTGTTGGGAGGATCGATAGGGATTCCTGGAACTCTTCTTCTCTCACTTTATAGAGGAGGAAAATAAGGGCTAAATAAAAGAATTCATCCACAAACGGGAGCGAGCCAGGTTTCTCGACTCCTCTGGAGGACTCTATCCCTTTTTACCTCCCCAAATCCTGTTTGATGCAGATTAAAGCTTATCAGACCTTGAAGTTACCATCCAATAATCAACTTGGAATCACAAGATCTGACTCAGTGCTCGACGTGGGGGCGCGGGCCTGTACTCCCAGCCCCTAGGAGGGTGCGAGTTCAAACCCAGCCTGGGCAACTGTCTCAAAATAAAATAAAATTAAAAGGCCTGGGGGCGTAGCTCAGTGGTGGAACACTTGCCCAGTATATGAGATGCAAGGACCAGGGTTCAGTTACCAGCAACTCCAGGAAAAAAAAAAAGAGAGAGAGAGACAGACAGACAGACAGACACAGACCGACCCTCTGAGAGCTTGGCATAAATAAAATCACCGGTCAGGAATCCTTGAGCAAGCCCCTGGCCTGTGTATCCAGGCTTTCCTTCTGGTGAGGTTCTGAGTTCAAGTCTTAACTTCGCCATTGGAAGCTGAAGGATTCTGGGGGAGTAACTTGGCAGTTCTAAGCCTCTCTCTCCCAAAAGGCAGAGTGTTGTGCATGCTCAAATATATGATACATAAAGAATGCTTGAGGAACGTTCCTGGGGCCAGTAATAGTAACTAACAAGTATTAAAACTTTCTGTGACCAGGCCTTGGGGAAGATGCTTTTGTTTCATCTAATCCTCACAGGGTGTGTGTTAGGTAAGTAGTTCTTTTCACTCATGTTTGACAGATTTTTTTTTTTTTTTTTTCGGTACTAGGAATTGGACCTAGGGGAACTCTCTCTCCGGGCATTCTACCTCCGAGCTACACCCCCAGCCCTATTTTTTATTCTTTATTTTGAAACAGGGTCTCACTAAATTGCGGAATGCCTCACTAGGTAACTGAGGCTGTTCACGAACCCGGATCCTCCTGTCTCAGCCTCCCAAATTCTGGGATTACAGGCGTGTGCCACCACGCCCAGCTTCCTATTTTGTTTTGAAACAGCGTATAACCTAGTTAGGAGACTGAGACAGGAGGATCACAGGTTCGAATCCAGCCTTGGCAACTTCAGGAGGCTTTCAGCAACCTAGTGAGACCTCATTTATAAACAAGAAATAAAATTGGGCTGGGGATATAGCTTGCAGTAGAATGCCTCTGGGTTCAATCCTCAGTACCAAAAAAATAAATAAAAAGGGCCAGAGATATAACTCTGAGTAGTAGAGCACCCCTGAGTTCAAACTCTAGTATTCTTCCCCCTCCCCCCGCCCCCGCCCCCTCCCCCCCCCGCAAGAAAACTAAATGAGAAAAAGCCAGACTTGGTGGCACAAGCTTGTAATCTCAGTATTTGGGAGGCTAAGACAGGAGAATTGCAGGTTCGGGGCCAGTCTCAGTAACTTAGTGAGGCTCTCCACAACTGAGACTCTGTTTCAAAATAAAGAATAGAAAATAGGGCTGGGAGCTGGGCGTGGTGGTGCACACTTGTAATCCCAGCATTTGGGAGACTGAGACCAGAGGATCCCTGTTCGCAGCCAGCCTCAGGTACCTAGTGAGGCACTCTGCAACTTAGTGAGACCTGGTTTCAAAATAAAGAATAAAAAATAGGATTAGGGGTGTAGCTCAGAAGTAGAATGCCCCAGGGTTCAATCCGTAGTATAGTACCGCA